>JANHFJ010005736.1:7798-22495 GCA_032468195.1 Cerberus rynchops
AGAATAGAATAGAATAGAATAGAATAGAATAGAATTAGAATTCTTTATTGGCCAAGTGTGATTGAACATACTGTACAAGGAATTTGTCTTCGGTGCATAAGCTCTCAGTGTATATACACGCTATAAGTGAGGAATCAAATAGGGCTATATAAAAGAGATGGTTTTTAGAACGGGCTCTTTGTGGCAAATAATGTTCTAATTTCTTATCTGTGACTGGTCTGTGGTTGGGTTACTTGGAACATGGGACTGGATGTGGACTATTCTTAGATCTTCCTAATCTTGAATTTGTCTCTCTGGCCTCATTCTCATGCCTGTTTTCTATGCAGAGTGCTTTCAGTTTGTTCTGCATTTTTGTGTTACTGTGGTGAAAGATTTATAACTGTATGTGTAACTGGCAGCAAAGAACAATTATATGCACTTCTTCTTAGGTTTTTAATCCAGCTTCTCACTTTTCCACCCTAGGTACTTGCACTTGGGGAAGTCAAGTCACATTCTTTGTAAGGACTGAAGGAACACACTGTTTTGCATCAGTTGGATGCTAGACAAGAACTTGGCTATTCTTCATCTTGACATATCAGGGTGTCCAGTGAAACTACACCTATCTCTGAATGATAGGCAGCCACACACAGAATAACAAGATATTTTACTATATGACCCCAGCTACAGTAGAAATGTATAGCTGAGATAACTTCTACACTTGTATCATCCTTCATTACAGCAAACCTCCTAAGTACAAAAATGGTCATTCTGAGCCAGGTTCTGCCCTTAATCATTTTCATAAAGTCCTTGGTGAACTTAACAAAAAGTTGGTGTTTTTAATACAGCAAGGAAAATGTTGGGACAGACATATGATTTTGGCCCTTATTGACATATAGGTTATACTTTTAGGTAAACTTAGTTTTGCAAATTGCAGGTGAATCCTTAAAAAATTACAGAATACGAAACGCATGAATTCTGACAGCTAACTGCTAATCAAGTTTTCAAAAATCATTTAAATTGTTGCAAGAAAAAAAGAAAAATGTGAAAGAACCCTCTTTTTCTATTTATGTATATTGTGCATTGTTGGGACTTTTCAATGTCCTGGGCACCATGTTAGGTAAGTTAAATCAACATAAAAAATAATAGACAGGGGATTTAGCAAACTGTTTTTGATGGCAGCTTGAGACCATTAGTTTTAAAAGCTAATGTCAAAGCTTTGATTTAAATTCAAAAACAGTTGGCAGTAGGAGAAAGAGATACTGATTGAACCAGTCAAGTGGAGCAAGCCTGCTGGTGAATTGCTGTAAATAATTTCTGAATATAGAGTCATTTCACTCTTTTTTTTTAAAAAAAGGGAGGGGGGTTTGGACAATGTTAAAACTGCTTTTCAGAGCAAGAGAATTTTCCAGCCATGTTTACATCAGCACTATAGCTGCTGTATATAGGTTGTTTTTGTACTGTGAAATCACAATCAATCCGCCTTAACTTTTGTGACAATTTTCCTAAAAGGAAACAGATTCATAAAGAAACATTGGATGATAAAGAGCATTCCTTTCACCATACTTACCCACTATCTTAAGTTTCTTTCCCATGTCAGCGTGATTCTATGTATGTTAAACATAGATGTTAAAATTGAATATTTGAAAGATTATCACAGATCTCAACGGATTCACATTTATTTCATTTCAATAACCTGGGGTTTTGTTTTGTTTTTTAAAGACTTACCTCCTGGAAAAACTTTTCACCCATCTGACCAAATTGATGGTCTGAGGATTTAATGCCAGATACTACAAATCCAGAACTATAAACCTGAGGCTTCTGAAAGTCAGGTTTAAATTTTTCGTAGAAAACATTGCCTGGCTTAATGTCTCCATCATTTAACATTTTCTGTTCCGTTGCCAACCCACAAGCAGGGGGCATGCAAGACAATCCAGACTGACCAAGCTGGCTGATTGCCTGAGGGTTCCTTCTAATGTAAGTTATTATTTTAGGTCTCACATGTTTGGGCTTGGGAATGACTGGAATTTCAACCTTATCTTCAGGTTTCTCCATATCCTCGTTCTCGCCATTATAACTGGATGGTTGGGGCCCCTTGGAATTTATAAGGATAGGCTTAGGGATCCCACTGTTGCATGTAGTTTTATTAGGCACTTTAGGGCATAGGTTAAATAACTGGGTGCTCTCAGTGGGAGGTAGGGTTGCAGAGGATGGCAGCTTGTCAACGTGAAGAGCGCAAAGTTCCTTCAAACTGCTGTTTGACACTGTGCTGTGGCTACTGGCATTCACAGTTGCCAAAGGGCACAAAGGAGTTGAGGGACATAAAAAAGTTTCACTTTGTGCTATTATTTTACAGTTTTCCGGTGCATTGTTTGAATGCTCTTTCTTTTCGTTAACTATCTTCTTGCTCTGAACTGAAAAATTTGTGGTTTCTAAATCACTGTCCACAACACTAAAATTTACCAAGGTATTTTCTGTATTTTGTGGTTTGGGAGCTTCCAAATCAGATTGGACAATTATAACACCTTCACTGGGTTCTTTGAGTAGAATTGGTTTATTTTCATAGTTATTCAAATGTTTGCTGTCTGTCACATTAATGCTATCCATAAAAGACATATGTCCATTAACTGCTGGAATGTAACTTGTGCTACCAATGTATAGGTTTTCATTCCTTATTGAAGTCAATTTATCATCATCAGGAGCCGAAATAGAGTCTACCTTTTTTACAGCTCTATATTCCTCATTCACTTTGCTTGCTGCTTTGCTGTTAATGGGATTATTTCCTTTTCTTAAATCTGGAGAGCCATTCTCCCTTATCAGACTTCCATTAATAGAGTCAAATCCTTCATTTAAAAATACGTCCTCTTTTGGCAACTGATGTAATTTGGTCTTGTGTATTTCTGTCCTCGTATCCTTTTGATTTTGTACCACAACATTATTTTCTTCTGCTGGACATCCAAGAAATTCAAATAACATAACTTTGTTTGCTTTTTGCTCACCCACACGCTTAGACTGTGAAGAGAGAGGACATTTCACTTCCCCTTTTCCTCTCTTACCACTTTGATGGTCAATTTGTGCTTCTGGTTTCCGAAGTTCATTGGATTCAGCAGTTAAATGGACATCAACAACAGCATGTGTTGGAGGGCCTTGTTTGTTGGCATTTGATTCATTATCGACACCTGATTGTGCGGCTGGGGTACTTGCTCTTTCCATTTCTGAGGTAGATGAATATTTAGGATAAGGTACAGTGTTTCTTTCTGACACACCATCAGTTGGACGGAATACCATACCTAAAAAATGGTCTCCTGATGTTTTCTGAGACTTTTCTATGTCCCCACTCAAATGATATGAAGTGTTGATGGAATCCAAGGATACAGAAAGCAAACGTTTACCTGATACACGGCCAACAAATTCTTTTTCTGTTTTAGCCATAAGTTTTCTTGATCTCCCCAAAGAAAGGCGTTTTATTCCTTCTGGCTCAATACTCCTAAGCGGTTTTTCCTTTGAAACATACTGAATAAGATCAGCATCACTTTTTGAAAGTACTACTGAAAAGTTATCACTTGTGTTGATCCTCAGGTTGGATAAACTGTGTCCTCGGCTAATAGTGACTAGCTTTGAAGTGTCCTTAAGCCCTTCAGGCCTACAATCAGCAGGCAATTTCTTGCCGATGGTAGAAGACAGTATGAACTCTGACTCACCAGCGGTGCCCTGAAGATTGTTCCTCTCAGAGTCTAACTGTCTGTTGGTTTCTTGCTTACTGGTGTGTAAGCAAGCAGATTCTCCAGAAATATTGCTTGTCCTTATTGCTGTTCCAGGGATTCTGACATCTGATGTGATTTGATTGGCATTTGTGTCTCCTACAGACACCATGTGTTCATTGTTATTTTTCATCTCATTTCTGTTGGTCTGTAATAGATTATAACATGACTTGTTGGGAACTAATGGTGCACTCATTTTCAGATTTCAAGTGGCCACGTCTTCCACAGTCTTACTGAAAGGAAATGGTATCTGTGCCAGCCACTATCTGAGCATGCTTTTCTTAAGGGAACTCAAGTCATAAACTTGTCAACCCCCCAAAAAAAATTTAAACCAGTCAAGTCCCTTGTCAATCACATGACTCAGTCATTATTAGTTCAGAATGTAAAGCAAAGCATTTTCCACAAATAAAGAGTCAATAAGTGCAAAAAACATCCATTGGAGCAACTCTAAAAATGCAAGAATCCACGGAATCTGTAACAGAAAAAAAATCAGAATTATTTCAGTTTACACCATCTGAGAACTAGAAGTCTGCACCAGAATAAAGTTGCTATCAACTGACAATATTCTCTCATTATTTTTCAACACACTGATACATCTGGAAAATTTCACTTTCTTTAGTAATGCAAAACAAAATTACTAAAAGAACAATAAATTGCGGTGTCTAAGAATGCATATTGTAAGCAAGGGAGACTGCGTGAATCTAATACTCAATTCACCAAATAGCTTTAGACAAGATTGTTTCAATATTAGTTTTAGTCCCTGTTTATAAAATAGAAATATTCCTTCCAATAGGAAATCTGGAACAACAGTGGAGGTGAGCAATTGCCCTAATAGATTTTTTGTGGATTTCCCAAAGGCATAAGGTTGATTACTGCATGAATCAAATATTGATTACTATACAATTATATATTTGTTTTTATATTGGGGTTTTGTCTTTGTAAGTTGCCCAGAGTCACCAAGAGTGAGTTGGGCAGCAATATAAATTTTCTTCATAAATAATAATAAATAAGATATTGGACTTTGGTCTGATTCACCATGAGTCTTTCTTGGGTGTTTTTTTAATGACATGAGGATAGTAACATGACATTTAATAGGATTGCTGCTGTTATAAGGATTTATTAAATCTATGTAAAGCACATTAACCACTTTTTTAAAAGCCCATGCTGTAAATGCTAAGCATTTTTATATAGATTTTGATCCCACAATCCACAGATAATCCTAACAGACTGCATAATTAAGGTATATTCTTAGCAAAGTATATGGGCTGAGATGCATTTCACAAGCATCTAATACTTATGAAGATTAGTTTCATTCCTATAATGCTTAATTAATTAAATTAAGGAAACTGAACCCAAAATAGGGATTTAATTTAAAGTTTTAAAAAATTTTTCCCTCTAAATATTTTCTTTAGGATATTAATTTTAAATAAATGTTGTGACCTGTCTTAAATGTTAATAATAATAATAATAATAATAATAATAATAATAATAGTAATTGAACTAGTAGTATAGAGTTCCTTGGGGAAACTACATTAATACTAATTCTTGAAAAGGAACAAGAACTCCTTCTGGCTAAATAAAACTGATGAGAGTAATAATATCGCCTTTTCTTCTATGCTTTTTTTTTGCCAACTTCCTTTTTGACATAGTATTTTTTTTCATTTACAAGGTAAATAAAAGTATAAAAAACTATTTTCCCAGTGCTAAACCAATGTATCCTTTTTCTGTTGTTTAACCAAACTCCTTCATTTGTGACATGAACTGAATCACTTCAGCTAGAACAGGGGTGGGCTATGTGTTATGGCTCCTTCATGACTCGTGGACTTCAACTCCCAGAATGCCTCATGAAGGAGCCATAATTGCCCACCCCTGGGCTAGAAAGCAGGAGACTGTGAGTTCAAGTCCCACCTTAGCCATGGAAGCCAGCTGGCTGATCTTGGGTCAGTCACTCTCTCTTAGCCCAACTCACCCCACATGGTGGTTGTTGTGGGGAAAATAGGAGGAAGGTGTGACAGTAACAGCAGGAAAATCTGAACCGTCTACACTAGGAAATAAATCTCAGGAGCTTTTGTTAGCACACATCAAAACCAAGAGAAATTATATTAGCTCAAAATGTAATAGATTTTTTTTTTTAGTTTTAATATAAAAATGCTCTGTCTTACATATTGGTAAACATAATCAGAACGTCAAGTATAAGCTAGGTGGCGTTGAACTAGCTGATGACCCTCACTCTGTCAAGGACCTAGGTGTGCTTATCTCTGACAATCTCTGCTTCAAAGTTCATTGTAACAGCATGACCAAAAAAATATTAAGAGTTGCAAATTTAATTTTGTGCAGTTTTTTTTTCTGGAAACATTGTATTGTTAATTAGAGTTTATAAATCCTATGCTAGCCCAATCTTAGAGTATGGTTCAACTGTTTAGAATCCCCACCATATATCTGATATCAGTACAATTGAGCGGGTCCAGAAGTATTTCACGAGAAAAGTCTTGTGTACTCTTCTGCACACAATAGAATTCCCTATGCTACTAGGCTCGAAATTCTTGGTTTTGATAACTTAGAACTGCACCGCTTGCAGTCAGACTTAGGTATTGCATATAAAATTATTTGCAGTAATGTTTTACCTGTAAATGACTTTTTCTGTTTTAATCGCAATAACACATGCACTAACAACTGCTTTAAACTTAATGTAAATTGTTCCAAACTCAACTGTAAGAAATATGACTTTTGTAATAGAGTTGTCAAAGTCTGGAATGCCCTACATAATTCAGTTGTATCTGCTACAAAGTCTCATAGTTTCAGTTGCAAATTGACTTCTGTGGATCTTACACCATACCTAAGTGAACAGTAGAGGGGACGTGCATAAATGCACAAATGTACCCATCGTCTTTGTCTTTGTATTTTTTTTATTTTCTTATTCTTGTATCCATTTTTACACTTATTGCTTGACAAATTCTAATAAATAAAAACATAAAAAATATATATTTGCCAAATCCTTATTTTATGAACCAGTGTGTAAACTAAAGCTATGCTTCTGCAATTTTTATTGTAATTTATCCTTTTAAAATAGCATGTATGCATGTGTAAATTAGAGGCAAACATTTTACTTCGAGTAGTTTGGTTTTTGCATATTTATGTAAAAAAATCCACAATAGGAACAAAATTAGATGTATGAAATTCTTAAATCAGATAAAATTGCATGCAAATAGAAGAAATGACCAGAGTTTAGACAAACAGACAGAAGTAGAATTAGGATGATATGTATGCATGACTGAAAAAGAGGGAGAGAAACAAAAAGAAACCATAGCTGATAAATTTGCCCATCTGTGCCAATTGTTGTTGTTGTTTTTGTTGTTGGTGTTCAGATTTTACTCTGAAAAAGAAGGATTCTGAGTTTCTCACTAACACCATCTGCTACAAAGCCATTCTCATCTCTTTAAAAACAAAAAACAAAAAGGCACACTTACAGTTGCAGACCTTCAACACAATACTAGTAGCAAGGAAAACTATTAGAATCAAAGCTATGGGATACACTCCTTTTCAAAGAAAAGTGTTGGATTTTTACACTTTTTTCTTGGTGGGTTCACTTGGAGGATTCACCTTTTATTTTTCCACCCCAAGGTCTCAATTCTTTTAGTGACCTAACAATTGGGCGTCTTTTTCAGAATGTAATGTGCATGAAATTTTGATACTAGTTTTAGTTGGAGCATTTTATCCTTACTTGTTCATTTTAAAGCTATTAATTAAAGGGATTATATTAATTATTTTTGTTGCAATTTTTCTTAGGGGACAGCAGACCAATCCAACACACAAGCAATCATTCAAGATGTAAATAGACTCTTAACTAGATGTCATGGAAGCGCCAAAGGCAACAGTTGGAGAAAGGCTAAAGAAAATGCACTAGACAACAGATGGTTTGATTCAAATCACAACAATGAATTCCAATTATAGCTTTTTCTTCTTTTCTTCTCTTCCTCTCATTTGGATTTCCAGCAATTGAACATTTAAAATAAGATAATTAATTTCAGGGTGACATTTTAAGTATATCTTCTCCTGTAGTAGTAGATATATTTTTATTTGGTATAAGCAGATTTTTTTTTTCCACACAAAAAACAATGCCTTTTCAAATATAGGTATATGTTATTACTTTGTTCTTTTGTTAGATTTATATCCTGCCTTTTCCCCCCCAGTTGCTTAAGATGGCTTATATGGGATGCTCTTTATTTACACAATTGTTTTGTAGGGTCAATTGTACCTAAAGAGGATAATTGTCTCCAATCTAACCAGTCAGTTTTCTTGGACTCTCCTAACTATGTTCCATTTACCACAATGACAAATTGGAAGAACGAACCTAATCATTTAATGTGAAAGTATATTGTTGATATTACATGCATGGTTGGGTTCTATGACATCGATTTTAAAAAATCTTTTATGACATAAATAGTCCTCTTAGATAGGTGGGTAATTTATATTCCAAACCTTCCCAACTGGATTACTGCAATGGATCACTCACATGATGGGAATGCAATGGATTTCAAACAGCCATTGATTTCACTGTAGTCCAGAACATGGCTTCTGTTCCAGTCTTGAACCAGATTTAATCGTCTTCATTTACTAATCTTTAGTCCCTAAATGAGCCCACTAATATTTTTTTTTTAAATTCGGAAAGCCCTTTCTGCCTTGTGCAATTGTGCTCTTGGGGTATGATCCTTCTCTTGGTCACTCTGAAGTAAAGTGCAGGTCCTGTTTATAAGTCTTTTTCGTGGTGGCACTCAAGATAGATAAAGTCTAATCATTGCTTCAAATTCACTTTCACATTTGTTCTTCATGTTCTCAAGTCTTAATTTCATTTTTCATGTATTGTAGTTTTGTTATATTGCAGTTGCAACTTGCTTGGTTTCACAGGAATACCATCCTGAGAACAAGCAACTTTTCACATTGTTTTTGAGATTCAAGTGTCCTGTGTCTTACTAGCTTTGCATACTTTTGCTCCAATTGATTGGACTATACTTTCGGTAACACCTTGCATCTTTTCATACCCTTAGGAAGAGGTAGGATTCAACCAGTTCATGCCTAATCACTAGAACTGGTTGTTAACTTTCTAAGCAGTTCAGAGAAACAGCACCATGCAGGACAGGCAAGCTCTACAGAGGATGGTGCGCATGGCAGAGCGCATCATCTGCACCAAGCTCCCTGAACTGCACTCCATCTCCAACAGATGATGCCAAACTACAGCCGGGAAAATAATGAAGGACCCCAGCCACCCCAACAACAGACTGTTCAGCATGATGCGGTCAGGAAAGCGCCTCCACTCCCTGAAAGGCAACACAGAGAGACTAAGGAGGAGCTTTTTCCAACAGGCAATCTGGACCCTAAACCAAACCATAACAACCCAGGACTAAAAAGTATTCCCATCATCTATCTCTCTCAATCACTTCCTAACTTATTCTCCCTCCCTGTCTATATTATTCTCTTGCCCTACAGTCTTCCTACAGTCGTGAGCGGTCACATACACATTTCACTGCATTTTGTACTATGTATGACTGTGCATGTGATGAATAAAATTTGATTTGATTTGATTTGATTTGAACTGCTGGTTTAGCTGGTCATTAGGGAAAAGAACCGGTTGTTAAATTATTTGAATCCCACCACTGCTCTTAGGCCTAATACAGCCCAAACTTTACATATAAATTATCTGTTCAATTCAATGGACGACATCTCATGCAAGGCTGGTTTCACAGAGTAATGGAAGGATGTAAAGAATTATAATAGCTAAAGACTGGCATATTATTATTTTGGCAAATGAATCCAAAAATCACCATAGCATCTGCTTCCATTCCCGCCTGTAAGAACTCAATAACAATAATTCATTAGTAATTTTCTGCCTTTCCATGATAACTGCCAAGGGATGCAGAGGTGCTTCTTCCTTTCATCAGATTGACAGTTGGAATCACAACATCATACTATAAACCTATTCCCCTTTTAAATGTGTGTGAAATGTGATGATGCAGGAAGAGTGAGGTTTGTATCATGAGGTGGTAAACCCTGGGTTTTTTTTTTCACTCTGCCTCCCTTTGTTGACCCCTGTCTAATTGAAAGGCCAGCAAGGGTCAAATACAGCATCCTGCTTCCAACTGGTGGATTCAACCTTGTCATTTTGAACCTTTTCTCTGGAAGCATGTTTTGTATATTGGCAAGAAGACTGGTGGCATTAAATAGAACTTGTGTCCTAAATTTCCCTCTAAGGGATGGCCTCCCATAGACATGTTTTCCTACACAATGGCTGTAAAAGAAAATAGGAAGATTAAAAAGGCAAATATCATACATGAAGAGACAGATCAAAAGTACTTTGAGCCTTAACATCCTGCTGTTTACTGTCTTCTGCTAGATGGCTATGAGAAACTCGTACACAATAGAATGTAATAATTCAACTTACTCTTCCCTGGTTTTTAATAGCATTGTTGCCCAAGGATAACTTGTTTAAGATATAATGTATTTCTGGACAAAGTAAATTGCTGTGATTTAGACACTGCATTCATGTTAATTCTTCTTTTCAGAATTACTTCGGCCCTGGGCAATACACTAAAAATGACAAATTGCCTATGACTTTGAATTCACATTAAGCCAAGGAAGTTGTGTTGTTACCAGGAACACATTCAGAATACACTTTATTATATAAAAAAGTGCATTCACCATGTAGGCTTCTTTGTCAAAGGGAAGACTTTTTCAGCAAATTTGGAGATCCTTGTTAATCTAACACAAACCAGCCAGAGACCCACCAATGCAGTCCAACTTGTCTTCTGCTTTTCTGCATTGTAACTATGCTATTTAGACATGACTAAACTTGTAATTGACACTGTATTTACCTGAATGTAACATTGGATTTTTCCTGAATAATTTAACTTTGAGATGGGAGGGTTATCTCAGAGATTCTGGGAATTACTAATGGGATACATTTATCTAATTTTTAAAAGTATTGAAGATTCTGCTCTAAATACATTTTCAGAGAACTATAAAAATGTAAATACTTTTACATATGTAAATAGATATTCACAGAAATATGACGAAATTATCTATTGTACAAATAAGCATATTCTGGATAAGACACGCCACAACCGTCATTCTGAAATTACTGTTATCTAGTGAAGTTTACACTTTTAGTGGTGAATAGTTTGCAAATTGTTGGCTTCCAGTTAGCCATAAATTTTTCATTTATGGTACAACTCATGGTGGTGTTCCAGAACATGGAACAGATGTGGCTTGTAACAGTTGACTTAGCCACAGAATAGTCCAGTTTAACATTGTTTGCACAGTTTCAAATGGCTTCAAATTATAAAGCTCTCTTGGCTTTGGGATCATATGTAATTTCAAATCGAAATAAATAATTTTTTTACAACCATAAGGCCAGATACAGCACAGTAAAATATCTAATAGTAGAAAATATAAAACAATAAGTAACATGGGATCTTATTTAACGATGTACAAATTATAGCACAAAACTGGCACAAAACAAATTATAGCACAAAACTAAGAGTATATTTTGGGTCTTTGTAAGTAGAAATCACACACTCCTGCCTGAATTTTTTTTTTTCAAGACAAGATAAATGAAAGTCTGCCTAGGATCCTTATATAAGGAGCAACATAGTAGCAAATTCGGACCATTGCGGACCTCCAGGCCTTCCAGCGTGCACTAAAAACCCATCTTTTCCAGCTAGCTGGTCTGGCCTGATACCTTAGGGGTTTTAAATTTTAAATTGTCGAATTTTAAATTTTTAAATTTTTAAATCCTAAATTTTTATCTTGGTATTCTAATTTTAGTCAGCCAATTTATTTAATTCATTTTAATTGATTTTTAACTTTTGTTGATTTGTTTTAGAAGGCTGTACACCGCCCCGAGTCCTTCGGGAGAGGGGCAGTATAGAAATCCTGACAATAAACAATAATAATCATATTTCAGACACACTATGCGAAGAGCAAGCTCTTGAGAACTTTGTAATGGTTGGTAAAAGTGGGGGGAAAAAGATTAACAAGATGAATTGACACAGTTGTGATGGGTGCACCTAAAAGATCAGGTTGGGAATAGATCCTCCTGGAGAAATATTGCCTATGTGGTTGCTGAGAATCAACACCAATTTCTTGGCATAGAATAATTGTTTTAGTTGACCTAGCTTCACAAAGCAGAAATCATCTCCTGTGGTCTATCTACCACATTATGATCAATTATGAGATGGAGAATATAATTCCTTCATTTAACTGCTGGTTTTGGAACACAAATATATAATCTCTGTATTATACTCATGGACATTGAAGTCAATTTTATATTGCAACGTATGATTTAGGTAGTGAATGCAGATGGTCTAGCTCTCAGAGTTGTAATTCTTGAATCAACTAAGGCAGTTTTCGGTCACATACTGTAGTACCCATACTTCTCTCTCCATATCTTCCCACTCTGTTTCTTCCTTAAATTTTTTATGTCTAAGTCCACAGTAAAAATGGAGGGAAAACATTCTATAGCTTTAAATGCTGCATTGGAAGACTATTAGGAATTTGACTGTAGAATGGGACTGGCAAATATTCTAAGATTCAATTCCAAATATCTAGCCATTGTCTCATCAACTTCCTCTCATCATCTAACACCATCACCAAATACACCAAATGTAACTCAACTGTACCTTAAAGGAGCAAGAGGAACAGGAGGATTTTCAGTAGCTATTCTTGCAACTTTCTTCTGAAAAGCCAAAGAGATAAAGTTTGAAGTTAAATGGGATTTGTTCATTTGTGGAATATCATATGCTACCGTAAGTATTAATGATCAAGTTTTAGGATTTGCAACCACTTAGTAATGTATGGATTTGGCACTGTCATGTATGCAATGGCCATTAATAAGTTGTTTTGTAAAAATCACTTTTGCAGCATGTTTGACTTCTGGTGACTTCATATTTATATAGCTTTCTTGG
This sequence comes from Cerberus rynchops, assembly GCA_032468195.1. NCBI lineage: Eukaryota > Metazoa > Chordata > Lepidosauria > Squamata > Homalopsidae > Cerberus > Cerberus rynchops. Next base: position 20,493 of record JANHFJ010005736.1, read on the forward strand.
TAACATTATATGACAGATTTGCTACCCTTGTTTCTGAGATGGTTTTTTTTTAAATTCGCACCTGGTTTAGTTTCAGATTCCTTGGCAATTTCCCATCCAGGTATTAACCTTGCTTAGCTTCTAAGACCAGACAGAGTCACTAGATTTTTTTCAGCATGTTAAGACATCTTTAGAAAATTGTTGTACCACATAGTCCTTTAAAATCTTATCCTTAAAGAAGTTTTTAGGTGTCAACACCATCAGTTGCATATTGCTTTCCAACTGATAATGGGAAATTGTCTTCTTAATTATTACAGTTTTATAATTGATCCCCATTCCATTTCTCTCATGTGTAAAGATTCGAGAGTAAAAAAATGACTTGCAAATGTGATTCATAGCATATGGATGAGTATACGCATTTCACTTAATCAAAATCAGATTGTGGTGGAATAATAATCACTGGGTTATTATAAATGTTACTAAAGTTAATATTTTGTTATGTCTGTTTTTAGTTGTCTAAATCTACCGCCCTTGGCATTCACATGTTAAATGTTATTTCTGTGTGTCAGTCCTTGCTTTCTTGTGAGCGCAGTTGTGTACTCTAATAATTCCCAGACATTGTGTGGTACTTGAAGCTAAAACATGGATTGATGGGTTCCTTGGGTACACACGTGTGTGCAAATGAATGCATATAAGCATAAAATGAAAGCAATAATAAGCTTAAAAAGAAAATGTGTGGCTACAGGAAAGCCTTCCCTTTTACAACATACCATCTTGCTGTTTCAAATGCTTAGAAGAATTTGATGTGAAAAATATCAGTTATCATTATTAAAATAAGGGATCTTTAAATTGTCATTCTACAACTATTTTTAACTTGCTGCATAATATAGTCAAAGGAGAACTTTTCTTATAAACTAAAAGTGTCCTACTTGCTATTGTCATCAATAGCTTGCAGATGTTCTGCTTGAAAAGAACAGAATGAGGCTAATCACTCATTTATCAGAGTAATGGAGTTGAAAGGAACCTTGGAGGTCTTGTACTCCCCCCCACTGTTCAAGCTGAAGACCCATACCACCCTAAATAGCTGTCTAATCTTTACCTAAAAACCTCCAGTTATGATGGATCCACAACTTCTGAAGGCAACCCATTTGTCAAACGCCGATGAAATTAGGAGATTCAGGCTGTTCAAACGAGTATAAAGATTTATTGCAAGGTTAAGCTGTCTACAAGAATCTGACCAACTAACAGTCAAAGGAGATGAATGGGAGATAAGAGGACATTCAAGGTGGGCTGGACTTAGATCTCTTGGGCATACAGGGACTCATGATTTTTGACCACTCCCTCATGCTAGCCTGATCATCTCCTGACCTATACCACACCGTTAATTGTTATTGTGTAATTGTAGTTAATTGATAGCATTAAACAGAGTGTAAAATTTCAAAAGGAATGTCCAAGGGTTCTCTTAGCAACAAGCATTGTTTCACTTTACAAGGTGAAAATGACAGAGTGTCTGTTCTTCTAAAGTTCAACCTGCACTCATCTGCTATTTCAGACTGTCAATTTCAATGTTATGATTCTTAGAGGTTCCTTGTTGGTGTTGTTTATAAGATCTAGTCACATTCTACTACAGCAGTCTTGAATACCAGAAGGAAATTACTGCCTTCCAAGCAGCCCATTAATATTTGCCTTGAAATGAATCTAGTAAGCTTTTCCTTATGTGGCTGCTGAGACATTGTCATAGAGCAGATTTTCATAGGTAAGTAAACATAACTTCAGAAGTCTTTACTATAATTGGATATTAGGCCAAAGGAGAAAATGGAACTGTTGAAGCATTCAGATAGGGTTTTATTTGGATTAAGCACACACTGGTGGCCACATCCTGGATTTGGTCTTCATCTCGGAACAGTGGCAGAGTGATCTGGGGGTAGGGGATATTTTGATTGAACCCCTGTCATGGTCGGATCACTCGCTCCTTAGGCTGGACTTCCGTTCTGCACCCCCCCATCGCAGGGAGGCGGAGCCAC
>JANHFJ010005738.1:30914-41020 GCA_032468195.1 Cerberus rynchops
GCGTAAGCATTTCACTGCATATCGTACCATGTATGACTGTGTATGTGACCAATAAATTTGAAATTGAAATTGAATTGTCTAGAAGACACAACATCTAAAACAGTCCCACCAGAAACAGTCCATCCCAGCAGAACTAGCTGATTAACAGATCAATTTCAACAGAAGTTAACCAAAGGAGAGGTGACTGATATTGCCGGGGACCAGATCAATATCAATAATGCCGAGATCCTGGAACAGATATATTTTCTCCTAGCTGAAAGAAAGTTACATCTAAGGGGAAAAAATATATTAGAAAGCTAAAGCAGAAAGTTTGTGTATAATAAGAAAAGGCAGAATAGAAAAATCTACAAGACAATAAACATTAACATCAAGTGGAAAAATAGCAAGAGACTAGATAGAGTTAAATCAGGAAAATAGAACAGATTTAGAAGATCTCCACTGAGGTTTATTTAAAATAAGAAAGGAATAGGTAATATATACATAATTCACTTTTTCAATAAGAACATGTTTCCTAAAGGAATTTGGTGCATCTGTTTTGCTTGGGTGCACACTATTCCTAAATGTACAAGAAGAGAAATGCCTTTATATCCCCATCTAGATTTGCCACTGCATTGAATCTGCACTGGCTTCATTAGATCATTTTGATCCCAAATGCTTACCCAGAGATTTAAATGCTGTAACCTACCATGCCTTGACTGATTTTAGCCAAATATGCACTAGACAAGAGCATTACATTTTTGCCATTGAGGAAATATAACTAGCTATGCATAATGCACTGCAAATCTGCACATAGATTCAGAGTAAATATTTACCTTTGCAATGACTCATTCACCCAACCTAGAACTCACCCGGGTTGCTGCCAGAGATTTACATGTCGAACCACTGGTAGCAGTTCTCTCTTATTAAGAGGAGTGATTCCAACTGCAGCTTCAAGAACAGCTACGTACTTCTTACATTTCATCCTGAATCTTCTAATGTGGTGCTGAATTAAGCTACAAACTGTATTTGGCTGCCGCATCGGAAATCATCTTGTCTGCGCAAGCTGACTAAACTACAGCAAGCTTTTTCAAAATGGATTACACATGTTGCAAGCTGGAGAAATAGCAATATTTGGGAAAAGAGTAAAAACGTTCCTGACAGCTTCTCTGAGAACGTCATTGTTATGTAATTCCAGGGATCTATGAATAAAGCACTAATGGAAATGAAGCAAGAGACATGGTCCTAAGCCTGGTCTGATAATGGACACTCTCCAATTTACTAATCCTCAGCTAAACCTTCAAGGCTTATAATATTCCAAGCACTAAAGGAGAAACAGGTGGTTTCATCTCTGAAATGATGTTAAAAGCTACTGAAGATTCATTCACTATACTATCCATGATATTCCATACTTTATGAGCCAAACTAAGAGAAGAAATTAAATATACATTTATAGTAGCAGATGCTTAAGAGATGTGCTCAGAACTAATCAGGCTAACACAGCACTAGTCAACAAATGCTCTTTTACAGCAATAGATTGCCTATGGTGTGTTTGGCAAGAAAATGTTTATAAATCATGGAGAACATCTGGCATTTCCATCCACTTTCCATCCATCTCACTTTCCATCCACCAACTTTTCAGGTTTTCAGCCAGGATAGCTAGAATTAACCAGTCTAGTCCCCAGAAATCTTTAGCTGTGTAACAAAAGGATCAGTCTAACTATTCCAGATGTGACAGGATATATATACATCATGTGTTTTTTTATTGAAGTTATTTATGCTCAATGTAGAATCAATTAGCCTTATATTAACTCAGCCAGGAGCTTAAAGAATGAACAAAGGTCAAGGCATTTTGAAGCAATCTTCAGTTTAAAATGCACATTAGACATCTATTCTAATAATTCTGAAGGACTTAAATGTGTGTCTGTACCAGAGAAAGTGTTTGTGAGTGTGGGAGATACATTACAAAATCCGAATTCTTCAAGGAGGCCATTACAATGAAGTACGGTAGTTCTCTGAACTCTGAATTATACCACTGTGTTTATGTCATGACAAATAGGAAGTACAGTGAAAAAGGATCGTTCTGATATAGTGAAAGCACCATTTAAATTCACAAACCTAACTTCCAAACATGTCTGAAAAATAATTTAACAAATTAAAAACAAAAAAATAGGCAACACAATAAAGATATTTTGAAGACGTTTTTGTTCCAAGAAACAAGCTGTTTTTTCAATATTTAACCTCTATTCTTTTATAGTCCAAATCAGTTCTTTTCATAATTTTTAATTTCAGATTTCAGAGAAATAGAATGAGGATACAGAAACCACGAGGCGTAAGAATTTCATATCTGTGGGGAATCTCAATCAAGTTTTATCAGTACTATGTTAATCAAAGAAAGGTAAATTCATTGTCTTCAGAAGTTTCAGATTTCAATTTTCATCAGATCTAGCCAGCATAACAGCCAAAGACTGCAGTCAAAAATATAAAAAACCTATAGGCATTACAGTATTCTGTCTGTCAGTGTGTCTCTTTCCACATAGTCTAGTCCATTTAATCACTCAACTAATAAAGACTTAATTAGTTAGGGAACCAAGCTAGAACCTAAGAGAGTTCTATTCCTGCCTTAAACATGAAAGCCAGATGGATGGCTTTGGGCCAGTCACTCTCTCAGCCCAACTTATCTAACAGGATTGTTGTACAGAAAATAAGAGAAAGCAGGAGATTAGACGTGCTTGCTGCTTTTAGTTATTAAAATAATATAAAAGTGGGATTTAAAAAATGAGCAGTCCCAGATTAAGAACAAAAATATAGTCCCAAACACGTGCAAGAAATTTGCAATGGTAATAAAAGGATTGTTAACCCAGATGGTCAGACAGATGATTACTAGTTTGTTTACATTCATCTGATCAGAGTTTAACCATTAGAACTTCAGGAAATCTTATTCATGGTTTCTAAGTAGAAAAGGCATTCACATTATTTTTCCAAACAAATCATTGATTAATCTCTCAGAAATCTCAACAACCTTCACCATTACCCATCAGTAACGATTATTTCAAAATTAGTATTGTACCACCAAAGTTTTTGGGACTTTTGTGGGGTTTACACATAGTTCCAATGACCACATTACAACAAAAATATTTTGCAGGCTATTTATTTGAATACAGACCTGGAGACAACGATATGAGTAATGGGAATCTTTATGTAAATTGAGTTCTTGCATGCATTCTCTCATAAGTCCCATCTGTGCGCATCCTTTCATAGCGAGGTTTTGTAGGTATTCTGCAATTCAGATTATGGATTCTGTTTCCAGAAAAGGCCCACAAATCAGAAGTTTACTTCACATGTTCAGAGGAAACATGGGGATTGGTCAAATTTCACTTTTCTATGTATATAGCATCTTCAAACATTTTCTCCAATCCAGAGAAATATATTTTCTCCCAATTAAGCAGTATTTAAAAAGGGATGGTGAACTTTTTGGGCTTGGTATGTCAAAAATTGGGAAAAGGCCTAATTTAACTCTGATGTCATGTCATTATCACACCCCTGAATAAAAGAGAAACAATTCTCTATTCCCTCCCCCCCTCGCCCATCTAGCCTACCCTGAACAGTGAGTGGCACTTGACGGCCTAAATAGAGGCCCAGACCTCAACTCCAGCCGTAATGCCATGGCTGCCACTCAAAAATGCCAACTCATGCTGTTTCAAAAACTGCACAAAAACATATCCTGTTCTCACACAATTTTGGGAGGTCCTGGAAGCCAGGCGGGTGCACAGCCCTCTCAAATGACTTCTGGAAAGTTCAGGAAAGCACCACTCATCCCTACACAGCCTCCACAGCTTTCAGAAATCGCCCAAGAACAAAGTGTGGTTTTGAGAATAGTTGTTGGATATTGATGAATGTTGGTGCAAATTGTCATCTGTCACCTTTGACATGGGTGCATAGTTTCACTATCACTGATCTAATATATCATTATTTCAGATAATGTTCAGATTTTTCTTCAAATAAATAAAATGAACTGTTGTTTTGGCTTGAGGAGAATATTTGCCTTCACATAACATTCCACCTAGTTTGATATGGACAGAGAAAGATAGAATTGGAAAAAATCCTAGAAGTTATATGCTTCTACCCTTTGATCCATGCAGGATATGTAAAGCAAGGGTTTTCAAACTTTTTCAAGCAGCAGAATCTATTACCAGTAAAATAAAATAAAATTAATTAAATTAATTTAAATAAATTAAAATGAACTCCATCAAAAGACAAAGGGATAGTTGAGGGAATTTTCTCATTCCCTCTTTAGTCTCTTGTGGAACCCCATAAACCTCTTGCAGATCATTGCAGTTGAGAAATTCTGTGCAAGAGCATCTCTGATGGATGACCATATATGCTCTGTTTGAAGACCTACAGGGAAGGACTAGAAGCAGAAAGATCAGCAGGAGGAAGAGTATTTTAATTTTATGTCATAATATCCCTTGTGTGAAACAATCTGTGCAGTTCCACTTTTCAAGAATTATGGGTTACTTGAATGTAATACCATGTACAAGTCTATAATCCCATTAATCTTATTAAAGTTACTCCTTATCATGCAGCTACTTTTAGCATCAGTGCTCCTTGATCCATCTTGTGCTTATTGCAAACTCTAATTTTATATAATCAGAGGCTGCACTAACTAATTTTAGAGGGAAAGTATACAATCAGACATCATGGTTAGTAGGAAGCAACGTGGAACAGTCAGAAGCAATGTCATTTGTACTTTATTTTACCTCCATTTCCACAGTTACAGTAGATCATTTTATACAGTATTAAGTCAAAATCCAAGCCAAAATTGTTAAGCTTATCTGGGTAATCCAATATTGTCATTTGGATCTATCTCCACATGTAAACCTTAGTCTTAGAGGCACAATGTTAATGTATTTTTCCTAACATTTTATTTCATTATTGTAAGGAGGAAGTTGCAAGTTAGAAACAAATTCATTTCTAATTACTGTAAGTATAGTTTATCACTAATCCATTTAAAATGTTAGGACAGAGTTATAAACTATAACAATATACTATAAAATGAGGTTCTTCAAAATGAATTAGAAATGTAACTGCATATTAGCTAGCTGAACAAGACCCATGCCTAAAATCAAACAAAATAAAATGCAGCCTTGCAATATATTTTATAATTTGTTCTGTAACATGGCACCTTTGAGTTTTGAATTCACAGCCTCTTTAAAGCTTCTATTAGAATTCTTTTGTCTACATACTTATTTTGACCGTCCTTAAAAAGTCTGTACAGAATTAACAAATATGAAAGGTAACATGAAAACCAGTATACATTTAAGAAATGTATATGGCTGCCCAATTCACACCAGAAAGATACTAGTAGTAATTTTTTACAATAGTATGTAGAGTAAGGAAGACGACCCTTATGGAAATATATAGGATTAGTTACCTAGGCAATAGGGGCTGAAGTATAGCTCCATACATCACTGAACTACAAGGAGGAGGAAAAGGTTCAGAACAACCATACTTGAAAGATTCTGTTAGTATAGCCAATCTGCATACAAGTAGTTTTAGCCTTCTTGTGGAATTGATTTTCTTGTCTGGTCTACCTAATGGAAGTGGCTTAATAAAAATTGGACACAAAACGGGAGAAGGAGAAGAATGGAAAGCAAGCAAAAATGGATTTCAGCAGTTTTAAGTAGATAAAGAAATGCAAATTCCAGGTTAATCCAAGATTACTAAATACTGATACCATATACTTTTACAAAAAGTATGGCACAATATGGAATCTGTCTATCTAGAGAAGAAAAGCCAAAGGCACAATAAATAAATAAATAAATGACCAAGGTTGCATAAGTCAGGAGAGGATGCAACTGAAATCCTTGATTAATTGGTTGGGAACTTTGTACTGTATTATAGAAGCAACATTCCTAGCTACAACTTAGGATAAGTATTGTCACACCAGCACTAACAACACTACTGTAGACAGAAGATTCTTCTAGCATTCCAAGTTTAACTATTAATTCCTACAGCAATTCATTACTATATGTTGCCCTGAAGTGGGAGAGAAAGTAGTTAGATTAGAATCTCTGTTTGTATGCCTTAGTTGAATGCTGTTTAAAGAATTATTTGGTAGAAAGTTGAACGCTGTTTAAAGAATAATCTAAAGAGTCAATCTTACAGAGAAACTAATAATGCTTTTGTACGCTACCGATGAAAAAAAAATGATCTAGTGTACAAGGCAGCTCTTGTGTGCTGTGTTTTGTTTGATCAATCACAACAACTCATGACACTGCCATTGTTAACTGTTTGCATTTTTATTAAGTTAAACATTATTTTTGTGTGTATCATATCCCAATGAAGTTTCTCAAGAGAAATATTAATCAATACAATAACTCCTAAAATCTGTTCAAATTAATGGATAGAAGTTAAACATGACTAGTGGTGACTAATTTGATCTGAATGCTATTTATACATTCTAGAAGCATTTTACTGCAATCATTACAATATAGTATTTTAATATAGTATTGTTTGTGTTTTGACACATGTCATGTTATTAAGGGCTTACATGTTCCTTCTTGTTGGAAATCTTTGGATGATAAATCTTTTACATCATTCAGATTATCACAGCAACTGCTGTATTACATACGGTTTTCAAAGAGTTTTTGAAGAGCGAGGTATCAAACATAAGGTATTAAAACAACTAATTTAATGAATAAACTGGAAAGATTCTGCCTTACGCTTTGCACAGCCCAAAAACTGCTTTTTAAAGAAAAGGCAAACTAATATGTTTCAGAAAAGAACAATGGGAATACTGTATACCCACGTGTAACCAACTCGGGTGTTGTTTTGGTTTGTTCTGTGAAACTCACTGGAACTGTCAGCCTTTAAGAAATACAGGAAATGATCTCTCTCAAACCCAGGCATGTCACACTACTTACTGTGATGCCGATGTGCCATTTCAAGCAGGGCTGGTATTCAGAGATATTCCACCCTTCCCAGTACAATTTCCTCAGGATAACAAAAGTTCCCATGACTCTGTTCAACTTATTTCTTCTGCAAACAAACGGTGATTCACCACAGGCCCAACTCAAGCGCTTGCCGACCAACACTTCCTTTTCCTTTTCCAATTCAAAGGGCTTGAATTGGAAAACAGAAACATGTAGGCCCATAATCCTGTAGATTTAAGAAACCTCGATCCTGCCAATTAAAACTTTTCTCTCCCCACTAACTGGGTAAAACCCAGGAGTGAACGAGGAAAAACAGCGCCCCTTCCGCCTGGGAAATAGCCAACCCGCCATCCAGCAAAAAACATAACCAGAGGGTAAACGCCACCCACAACCCAAACGCCTGGAGGGAAAAGCGGCTGGAAGGCAACGAGCGATCCTTAATATAAACTCCGGCGCAACCCCTGTGGGTTCCTATTGATTAACTCTTTCCTGGAATTCATTATATAGTCAAAACACTGGTTTTTTTTATTCAGACGACTCCAAGCCGGGGGTAAAAAAAATTCACCCGGTTCTCTCTCCTCGATTTATGTCCCCCTCGAGTTGAACTCCGGGAGAAAACCGACAAAACAACCCATGGCAAAAAAAAACAAACAAACCCGGAGAGGTCATTTCGAAAAATGACGGCCAAAACAACCGGATTATGAGCCTTCAACACTCGAGTGTTTGCGAATAGCGACCTCACGGACATGATCGAGTTGTATCACACTTACTTACTCACTCACTCACTCACACACACACACACACACACACACACACACCAAGTATGGTGGCTGACCACCTTTGGATGTAGGTTGGGAGGACAGTACGGCGGGGCTTTCCCTGTCACGCTCCCCGGGCACGTCGGGCGCTTCCCATCCAGGCTCTCAAACTAGGTTATAAGGGCGTCGCGTCTCGAGCCCTGCGCCCTCGCCTGCACGTCGGAAAGCACTTTAGAACGCGGGTCAGGAATTCTCCCCACCTGACGCGCCCGCCCCGACCCCGCCGTTTCGCTCGTCTAAACCTTCAATTAAGAGGAGATTCAGAGGGCAACTTTAAAAAGAAAAGAAAAGAAAACGCAGCACACGCCCACATTCCCAACAGGTAAAAGAAGAGGAAAACAAAACCGATTACCTGGAGTAAAAAAATAATTCGTTTGGAAAACCGCCCGGCCCTTGGAAAGACGGGAAGTGGCCCCTGGAGATATAACTGCGACTGAAACAGAAACCGCGCCTCTCAATGCCCGTCTGAGGTGCAGGCTGCCCGGGAGGAGGGAGGGCTGTCCCCCTGTTCTGGAGCCTTTCCTGACTCAGCCCATTTCCTGTTTCGAGAAGAGGCAGGAAAACTAACCTGGGAGGCGGCTTTTTCTCAAGGGCGCGGCCCGCTCGGTCGCCGCCAACAGGTAAGCCCGCTCCCTCCGCTCACCTGCCTCCCTCCCTCTCCCTCCCGAAATGAAAAGACGAGGCACCGGATGGAAGAGCTTGGGAGGCACCTGCCCGGAGAAAGAAGCGCCGCTGTCTCCTGACGCGGCTTCGCCTCCGCCACCCACCACAATTGCTACCACCGTTCAGCCAGAGGACACCGCGGCCAGCTAAACAATAAAAAGAGAGAGAGAAAGGACTGGCCGGCTCCAAGGACGTGATTAGACGGCGAGGCGGCGCCCTTCGAGTAGAACTCCAGAGGAGAAGTTGGAGATCCCGGACGGCACCATTCCCGTCCTCGGGCCCAGCAGAGGATTTTGTTACTTCTTGGGCGGGGCGTCGAAAGGGGACTACAAAGCCCAGAAGCTGCAGAGCGGCATTCTCGCCCTCAGAGGGCTTGGCATTATGCAGGCGGGGCATCGAACTGGAACTACAAAGCCCAGAGGCTGCATAGCACCATTCGTGCCCTCAGAGGGCTTGGTATACCAAAGACGGGGCATCGAAATGGGACTACAAAGCCCAGAAGCTGCAGAGCGGCATTCTCGCCCTCAGAGGGCTTGGCATTATGCGGGCGGGGCATCGAACTGGAACTACAAAGCCCAGAAGCTGCATAGTGCCATCCGTGCCCTCAGAGGGCTTGGCATTATGCAGGTGGGGTGTTGAAATGGGACTACAAAGCCCAGAGGCTGCATAGTGCCATTCGCACCCTCAGAGGGCTTGGCATTACAAGGGCGGGCATCAAAATGAGACTACAAAGCCCAGAGACTGCAGTTACCCAACTACATCACCAAGTGTGCTAATAATGTAACCGGAGTCAGGGTTGCCCGCCTTTTCGGACATTTGGATCCATCCTCAGGCTAGGTCTCTGCAATGAACCTCAAAGCACCTGATCCTATTCGAATCAGTCAAGTTTTCTACATTACAGCCCGCAGAAGGGCCGACACGCATGCCCCTGCACACATGCCGCCTAGTCGCGCGTAGTTTAGGGACAGTCACAGAACCATTAGGGGAAAATGTAACCACAATGCAGTCCAAGTGGCATCCAGCATTTCACGCTAGTCAGCAAGTAAGTTCAGTTCCCCTCCGTGGTCCAGACTGGAACAGGAAATACTGGTTCGAAGCAAAACACTGATAAATGCAAGGAAGTCGAGTCAGTGGGCATTCGTCATTGTGCGGCTTTTGTTTGGCTTCAGCCCAGATCACAATTGAAACTCACTTGTGAAGGGATTGAGCAAGTTTGAGAGGGATTTCAAAGACTGGATATTCACTTCCAAGACTGGTTTTTCAGCCTGACAATGGCTATCTCAGGTTTGGATTGCAAAGGTCCAGGTGAGGGCTGGATAGTAGCTAAGGATGTCAAGAAAAATGTATGGTAATTCTTGGCTGGCCTTGCGAGTCTATCTGTGTAATCTCAACAAGAAAGCAAATGATACTGTTACCCATTATTTTTGTGATAAGTTGGTTGTACAGCTAGAACAAGCTGAATAAAATGCAAAGTTGTTGAATGAGCCTGGATTTTGGATCTCCAAGATGTCGTATTTTTCAGATCTTGGTGCACATACTGACTTTGTTTTATAACACGGTAGCTCTGGAGACAACTAACATGACTGAAGATCTGAGATAATCTCACACCGTATTTCCATAATCTTCTGAGCAAAAGATTCTGCTATGATATATCAAGATACAAGCAAATTATATTTTTAGTTAGTGTTTCAATAGTCTTGAGTAATAGTATTTC
>JANHFJ010005738.1:44407-55308 GCA_032468195.1 Cerberus rynchops
CAAGCAATAAGTTATAGTCATAGTGGGGTGGGTGGGTGATGGAACGATGAGAATAATAGTAATGCAGACTTAATAAATAGTTAGGCAGTGTTGAGGGAACTGTTTGTTTAGCAGAGTGATGGGGAGAGATGACAAGGAGATTCAATCTAGAAAGGAGGAGACTTTTTCTGACAGAACAATCAACCAATGGAACAGTTTTCCCTTCAGAAGTTGTGGGAGCGTCATCACTGGAGGCTTTCAAGAAGAGACTGGACTGCCATTTGTCAGAAATGGTGTTGGGTCTCCTGCTTGGAAGTTGAACTAAATGATCTACAAGGTTCCTTCCAACTTCTGTTAATCTGATCTGATTTGATTCAGTTTGATCCAACCCAATCCAATCCAGTTTCTGCCTCAGAAAGCATTATGGCTAACATACCACCTTTTGATTTTTTCAACCAATCAGAGCAGAGCTGGAAGGGACCTTGGAGGTCTTCTACTCCAACTCCTTGGCTCAAGCAGGAGACCCTACACCATTTCAGACAAGTGGCTGTCCAGTTTCTTCTTAAAAGCCTCCAATGATGAAGCACCCACAACTTCTGAAGGCAAGCTGTTCTACTGGTTAATTGCGCTCACGGTTAGGAAGTTTCTCCTTCCTTCACATTGCTTCTCCTTTTGATTAGTTTCCATCCACCTGTTTCTTGTCTTGCCTTCTGATGCTTTGCAAAAATAAGTGGACCCCGCTTTTCTTTGTGGCAGTCCATCAAAAACTGGAATACTGCTGATCATGTCACCTCTAGTCCTTTTCCCCCTCTAAACTAGCCATACTCAGTTCCTGCAACAATTCTTCCTATTAAGTCTCCAGGCCTTTAATCGCCCCAGTTGCTCTTCTCTGCAAGTTCTCAGAGAATCTTCTCTTGATTCTTCATGATCTGGGGATTTGAAATGCGGTTTGTGTGTGTGTGTGTGTGTGTGTGTGTGTGTGTGTGTGTGTGTGTGTGGTTTACAGAGGATATGGCGCCTCCTAAGATCCATTCTGCTCCAATTATCTTTTGCAGCAATTAAACTACATTCTCCAGTAGGCTGCTTTCCAGAACTCATCATGACCTGAGATGAGCTCCAGATCGTGAAAGTTGAAATCTCAAACTTGGGGGATTCAAAATTTGGAAAGTTGAGCAAGGTAACCATTTCTGGGAGCATATCCACCATACTGGCTATACCCACAAATTTAAAAAATATTGGAATAAAATAAGGAATTGGATACAGGGTATTACAAACATTCAATCAGAATTCAAACCAGAAATATTTCTCCTGGGAATTATCAAAGAGGAATGCAAAAAAGAAGACAGATATTTAATATTACATATCATTACAGCAGCAAGAATTGATCACTGGCACAGTGTTGGAAAGGTGACTACGTGCCGACAGAGGGTTTGATAATTCAGAAAATGTTTGAATGTGCAGAAATGGATAGACTTACTCTGGAGCTAAAAGAGAAAGAAATTTCAGAATACTATCAACTCTGGGGAAAATGGTATTTATGGATACATAACAGAATTAGGTATTTAAATTAATAAGGAAGGTATAGTGTTGGAAATAATGAATGTACATAGATATAGTTACTTAGGAGTGTTAAGAAATATTTGAACCACAATTGATATACATGTACCGTTTGAAAAAAGGATTGTAATATTTAATAGGTGAAATTTATATATGTTGTATGTAATTGTTTTTAAGACTCTGTATATTTAATAAAGAAATAAAAGAAGAAGAAGATCCATCCAGATAGCGCTGCAGCAGAGAAGCTTCTTCCGTCTTTTGCTGAGCCTTGTTCGGTTGCAGAGATGCTCCATGTGCTATCCAGATCAGCAGATGCTTCTCTCTGCTGCTGCTGCTCTTGCTGGGAGAGCCACCAATTTAGCAGCCGTGATCCGCTGTTTAGGGTCCTTTAAGTCCCACCTGGAAAGTGCTGCGGCTGAGAGAAACAGCATTGAACAGCATTTTCTGGGTGGGAGTTAGAGGAAAGTGGCGGCTCACAGCTGCTAAATTGCAGAAGACTCTCTCCCAGCAAAGGGCAGCAGTGCAGAAAAGCAGCCAATGCCCCAAAGAGTGGAGATGGAGTGGACCAGGCCCCGAAAGGCTGCTTGGTTGACCATCACCGTGTGGTGGAAGCTGCAAGCATACGCGGAAGCCGGTGTGGCAGAGCCATGTGCATGCACGGAAGCTGTGCAGGTGTGCATGCATGGAAGCCATGTGCGCATGTGGAAGCCTCACTATATGGCGGAGCTGTGCGCATATGTGGAAGTTATGTGGGCATGCATGCACAGAAGCCATGCGCACATTTGCACATCCTTACATTTTCGGTGAACCGGTGGTAAGATTTTTGGAATACCACCACTGGGTGTGTGTGTGCGTGTGCATATGTGTGTGTCTGAGCTTGCGTTTATTATTGAGGTGGGTCAAAGGGAGCTTGGCGGAATGCAGAGGTAGCCTCGATGATTGTCTGCAGCGGGTCATGGAGCACAGTGTGGCTTGATTGCTTGGGTCAGATCATGTGGTGTGGAAGCCGATGGTGGCAGTAGGAGACACATAAACCTGGAGGCAATCTTTCATGAGAGGGTGAGTGAGCCTCTTGCCTTCCCTTACGAAGGTTGGGTATGAGGTTAAAAAGAGGGTGAAGCGAGAGGAAAGGCAGCTCGTGATTCACACTATAGATATAATTCATTCCTTTTCTTGTCTAATACAGGATTGGGATAAATAAATATCCGGGCAATGCCGGGTTATCAGCTAGTTATATAAGCTTCTCTTTCATTCATCCTCTGCATATTTGATAGTTGCCAGCATTACAATCTCGATTTCTATACTAAATCATAGATTACTTAATCATAATTTGATGACTATGACTGGATTTGTATAGCAGAGAAAGCTAAAAACCATGTTTTATGAAGCAGAGTGGACAAGTTCATTCAATAGCCAACTGTATTATGGTTTAGCAAATGGATGATGTTACCTACAGTGGTAATAAAACATCTGGAAGAAAACAACCGAATTCAGAAAGCACCAAGGACCCCACAACCCAACCCTGAGCGACAAATATTTTCTTCTATCAGTTTAACAAATGTTTTGTCTTCTTTACTTCTTTACTTCAGAAACTTGTTCTTTCAGTATGAATTTTGTTCATTAAACTGATGAGACTTTGAATGAAATATAACTTTAGAACAACAGTCACCAACCAGTGGTCCATGGACCACTGGTGGTCCGCAAGAAAATTTTGGTGGTCCGCAGAAAAATTATTTGCATTTTTTATATTGCCCTAAATCAGGGGTCAGTCATTAGGCAGATCATATTAGTGGTCTGTGGGATTTAAAATTATGAATTTAGTGGTCCCTGAGATCCAAATGGTTGGGGACCCGACTTAAATAGTTCTTGGAAATAAGAGGATAAGTGGAATTCTTCCCTCCTCTAATCAGCTTTTTTTTAAATAAAATGCTTACTGTACAGAGAAACCAATCATTTAAAGGATGAGTGTTTATTATTTTTTTGGAGAGGCATAATGTAAATAGTCTGACTGGCTTAAGTATCTGTTGTCAGTTTCCCAAAGAATCAGAGTTTAATATAGCTTCCTGGCCATTCCTACACCTTTTGCTCTGAGGATCATTTCCAAAACAGTGAGCAGAGAACACCTGGTCTAGTTCTCACCCGAGTTCATCTGTATTTTTGTTTTTTTTGAATTTTGAGTTCTGGCAATGCCTTGAGGGAAGCAGGTAAGAAGACCAAAGAGGACATGGGGAGGGGGGAGTCACTATGAAAAGAACAGAAGACATCCAGTTTCTCCTTTTTAATTCTAATTGAGATTGCCCTGTATTTAAAAACAGGAAACACGGGCAGTATTTGGGGCCTATAATAGCAAAGTAGGGCAATGCACTGCTTCAAATTGGTGGATAAAAAAGAGCTTTGGAGCTTGTGGGCTGTTACCACACCATTTGTCTGCAACTTCTCCAGGCAGCTGCATTTTTTCTCTTGCATTGTACAGACTTGCAGCTGCAGTGCAATCCTGGGGAGATATAGATATATATCTGATTTAGAGATATTGTGCAACATGGCCTGAAGCTATTTTTTCCAACTGTCATGGTAAAACCTTTTGGCCTAAATAATGCATGCAGATCAACTATGAAAGCAATCCTTAATTTTTGCAACAGCCATCTGTATGGCCATGCTTACAAAACATACAAAACCGTAGCAAGCTGAATTGTGGTTTCCTGAAGTAGCCCAGATGCTTTGAATCATATAGAAACTGCCGTCCTTGAGTTCATACGAAGTACTGATCTATAAACTAGCCAGGCATGTTTTAATCAGGTGTTCAGTGCAAAAACTACTTTTTTCCAGAAAGGAGATTCTGAAGCCCAGCTGCTTATTCTGAAAGTCAGATGCATCAGCTGGTGAAACTAATAAGCTACTTTTTAAAAGTCTTGGACAGTGAATATTTCTAGAGGCAGACAGAATGAATCCAAGATGGTAATAGCAATAAGCACTTATGTAAGATTTATATACTGCTTCATAATGCTTTACAGCTCTCTCTAAACAGGGTTTACAGAGACAACATATTGCACCCAACAATCTGGATCCTCATTTTAACGACTTCAAAAGGATGGAAGGCTGAGCCAACCTTGAGCCAGTCAGGATCGACTTTCTGGCAATGAGCAGTGTTAGCCTGCAATACTGCACCACCATGGAAAAATCAGAATTATAAAATGAACAAAAGGTGATATGTTGATGCATTATCATATATTTTTTTAGGATTTTTAGAATAATTTTAGATAATCAGTATCAAGTATGGTTATGTTGATACTTTTTATATACACGTGTGCACAAACATGCACAAGCTTAAATTCCATGGACTAGAAGGCAAACCTGAGCCTTTACATACCGTACTTAATGTAAACTTTTAAATAATATATTATGGCCACTTTATTCATGCATAAGTGCAGATTGAAAGAAATGAGCAAACAGAATTGGCTTGCAAGACAAGATTTCAGTTAGTGAAAACAAATTGTTCCACTTAAAGAATATTTTCTAAGCCATAAAACTATAGATCAAAGTGCTATGGAGAAAAGGGTTACACACAATACATTCTACTGATTCATGATTTATATTTCCCAGTGCTCTTCCATAAATGTTGTTTTTGAGGTATTGTAGCTAGGAGGGAAAACATAGGCCTGTGATGGCGAACCTATGGCACGAGTGCCACAGGTGGAACAGAGAGCCCTCTTGCTGGACACACAAGCTGTTGGCCAACTTACCTCTAGCTGAGCATGCACATGCCACTATGCATGCACATGTGCGTGATTGCAGAGACCCACCTGGTTTTCGGGCCTCCGCTATGCATGTGCGTGATTGCAGCAGGAAATCCGGCTGGTCTTCGAAGCTCTCCGCATGCGCACGTGATTGCTCGTATGTGAGTGCCTGCATGCATGCGCAGATGGTGCAGTTGCACATGTAGCACAAATGGAGGAGCCACATGCAAGTGTGGCTGGCATACACAAAGCACGTACTTTTCAGCACTCGGTTAAGTAAAAGGTTCGCCACCACTGACCTGGGCCATGTTTGCGTGTTATATCTTCCTACTTCTGGAACACATTATAAACACAGCAATCCTATGTTTCCATACATTTTTAAATGGATATTTTTAAATTTCTTAAAATGCTGTATTTCACCCTCCAGATTCTTAAATATTTCAGATATCTGAAGCTTGTGCTAGTTTATTTAAGATTAATCAAAAGTCCTAGTATTTCCTCAAATGGAATGTCAATTACACACTTCTTCTCCATGGAAAATAAAACACCAAATCTTATTTATTTTGGTTTAGTTTTGCAATCATGTTCTGTGTAAAAGAAGTTTATACAAATTTCCCTTTCTCATCCTAATGTACCACAGGAGTCTAAAAAAATGGAATTTGACACAAATAAGGCATCCATTAAGTTTAAAGACTCTCAGCAATATTTATTTTGAGAACAAAATACTTTATTTGTCAATAAAACTATAGTTTACAGTAGAATATACTAAATAAATTATGTAATTTATCCTTTACAAGCAATGGATCTAATCACAAATATTTCAAAGACAATATATGTACACAACATAAGGCTTTGTTATAAATAGCTTCTTTATTTCACTAATAAACAGTGAAAAATTCTTTATAGAAGAGAGTTTCCATAAAGTTATGTGCAGACATACTACCTCTTGTATGAAATTAACAGATGAGCAATCATAATTCTGGGGGAAAGGGAGAAAGGCAGAACTGATTTATAGAACAGTCACCACTGTGAAGATGGCTCTTTAAATAGGAAAGGCGGCTTAGATATTTTTGTCCATGGTCACGGAATACATGCGAATGAAAATACCACCTTCAAGTCCTGAAAAGACAACAGGAAAGTAGAAGTAGCAGCTAAAAGGATGAAAGAGGCAAGGCTTCACAGTTGAGCAGGCAGCAGCAGGCCATGATTAATTGTGGAATGTTTCCCATCTCATCTGCCGAGTCTAAGGTGGGATGTCTATAGTTCAAGAAGTTTGATGATTTCTGTAGAGCTCTGATGATTAAGACTTTGTTTACCAGGCTTAACTAAAAATTTCTTCATAAATCTGGAGTGCAGAAAGTGCATTTGTTAAAATATGGTCGTTTTCTTTCATCTTCTGTTACTGTCAAAAGAACAGAAAACATTTTACAAAAGAACAAAATTCAGGAGTCTTACCCGTGTAAAGCTAGAAAATGTTTTGCTGCCTTTGTGTACTGCTTTTTGTCCTAAGATAGATATAGATCAGGTTTTCTATAGTAACCACACCATGTTTTAATACTATATGTTCATTATACAATAATGATAGCTACTTGCGGCAATGACCTATTCTTCTTCTAAAAACACAAAACGTTACACTAGAAACTAATTTTTAAGTAATACTTGGCAGTTAAAACTGAATCTCCAGTGGCACAATAATAATATTTGGGACTTTTTTATGGTCTGCTCCCAATTATGCGTATATTTGCCTTCCTTTTCTCTCTTTTTCACTCACTCTTTTTTCAGTGGGTGTTCCAATTCTATTACATGTGACCAAATCTGCAGCAATTCCAGGTTAATGAGTTTTGTTTTCAGAAACAAAAATGTACACTAATAATAAAATAAAAACATGTTGCCTGTATGCCTGCTAAATATTTTGGCAGAAAACAAAAGTCACGCAATATCAAACTGATAACATATCACTTTTTCTTCATGTGATATACTTTATTAGAAAAACATGTTTGTGTATTTCAGGTAAGTAGTATCTTTTGAGTCGAAGGACAGTACTGCCCTATTCCCTGGATTTTTATGGGAGGACTGATCGTGAGTCCCCAATATAATAGCACCTGTACAGTCAGAATTAAAACTGCTAGAAACTCTGGCTTCAAAGGTGGTTCTTCTCCATTTATTTTTAACAATATCAATGTTTCTTTACTGCCTAGACAAAGCTTACTGTACTAAATTTAAAACTCTGTGAGGTCCAAACATTTTACTATATGACTTCACATTAATTTTGTCATATTGGTATGAACTATATTACCATATTCAGTTTTAAATTAAATTTAGCTCAAGTGTTCTATTATTTGTTAATTTTTTTTGATGTTATTTAAAACCAGTTTATCTAAAAAAAAAAACTTAGAAACTAAAACAAACAACAAAACCAAACCAACCCCCACTCCCAAAACACCCTTCCGCCAAAAAGTTCTTTTTATAGCCTTAAATGAACTTAGTATTTGTGGTAGAATCAATCCAGCCATATTAACAGAAAAACAAATGTTTGGAAGCATGTTAGAAATCTAATGCTGCTCAAAAAAAAAAGTACCCAGAACTATAAATTATACTCAATTATACTGAAAATGTTGGTAATTGTCCATGTTTCCTGAAATGAGTCACATAGTACATAATGTGCAGCATAATTAGATAATATATGTGATACTGATGATACCAAATAACACGTTATTTATTTACTAACTACACATGGATAGCAGTATTGTGATACTCAATACCCTTGAACAACCTTTCCCAGCCTGGCACCCTTCAGATATGGTGGTACTACAATTCATAGAAAATGCATTCCTAACACATGTAGAGGCTAAATATATTTTATTTATTTAAAGCATTTATATGCCCATCTTATGCTGAACTCTAGGTGGCTCCCAACCAACAATTAAAACATCTAAAAAACAGTATAATACATAGATCTATGAAAGTCATTTCATAAAGACCTTTAAAAAATAGACAATTGTGGTTAAGTTAATTATACATCCATTAGCAATGGAAGTACTGAATAGATTGAAGAAGCTATCAGTATCCTTCAAGTAATGCACAATACACTCCATTGTAAAGTCAGATCTCCAAAGTCAGGTGGGGTATCAATATTTTAGATGTCTAAATCAGTGCAGTATCAGAGATAGATCTAAAGAGTCTATCTTAAAGAGGCTGCTGACATACATATCAGAAATCACGTATCAATCTAGATGTTTACTTCAGCATTTCCTGGAGATTGTGAAGCTGAAGACGTAAAGGAATAAGGAATGAAACTTGGAAAGCCCCGCGTGAGAATGTACCATATTTTTCGGACTATAAGACACACCTGACTAAGACGCACCTAGATTTAGAAAAGGAAAACAAAAAAAAAAAAGTTTTTGGCATTTGTGCACACCTTTCCAGATCTATTTCTGGCCTTTTTTCGGTTGGCGGGTGGGCAGAGCTTTGGCAATATTTGCTCTATAAGACGCATAGGCATTTTCACCCACTTTTGGGAGATGAAAAAGTGCATCTTGTAGTCCAAAAAATATGGTATATATATTTTTGAGCAAGATAAGGAATTAGACAAAGAAAGAATTCTGTTATGTACAAAAGAAAATGAAGCTGCTTTACTGTTCAAATCAAAGGGCTTATTAGTTGGATGAGCATTGCAGGTACTGATAGTTTCACCAATCTATTACTTATACTGCTGATGGCTACATAATTAACTTTAACATAATGCTACATTTTAGGGACTTTATTAAGGGGCACATAGGTTTAATAGATTAACGTATTATCTATTGTTTTGTTTTTAATGACGTTACTTAGGGTTGGAGTTCTTACTTTTATATCGCCTATTAAATTATATGAAGACTAAGACAGCTGGAATTGTTCTAGTAGGTTATAAACTAGTAGATCATGTTGTTAATTAATACTTAAACAATGGGAGTTATATTTATGACTCATATTTTTCCCATTTAAATATAAAACAGGCAACTGTTTTATGTTTAAAAGGTTTAAAGAGCTTTATGGAGAACAACCATGCTAGTTTAATACTATAGTGTAGTTACATTTACAATCTAAAAATAAAAAACTGAATTTATGAAACTGATCATTGGGATAAGTAGCAGTACATTATTGCTTTGTTCTGAACTCCCTTGGCAAATAGTAAGCTAGAAGTTTTATACCTACCTGTATACAAATGACATGTCAAGTCAAATAAAAGATGCCTAAGCTATTTTATCAGCAATAGGTGGCAGCATTGTGTTTTGAAAGACAATACTGAAGCTTGTTTACTGTTTCTTTGAAGACTTAGAAAGTTCTAGTTTTGGCAATAGCATTAATTCACTTAACAAAACAGTTGCAATGCAGATTTTAATCTTGCGAAACAAGTGATAAAGAGATTGTGGGTAACATTATAATTGAATTATTCTATGCTCTGCATGAAATTATTAAACGCATGATTTGACCTTATCCCACAAAGAACAAGCTTGAAAAACTGTTCAGAGCCAATAATCGCTAGGAGTAAGCTCTGTTCAAAAGCTGCTCATTCTTACTTAGTTTATCAATACCTCCAGTAGTGACGCATATCACATCTGATGACGACAGAACTTGATAAAAAGACCCTGAGGTTTTATGTTTGGCCATAATGGCATTGATTGGCATTGAATCTTGTTTTGTTCAGCTTTTTTACTTCATGTTCTTTCTCCCTTCCTGTATGCCTTGAATTTATTGTGAGTTATTTTGTATTCATGCACAAAGCGTAGTCAAAATAAAAAGATACTAAATCATCTTAGGATAATGTTTTACTTTAAAATGAAAACAGGGATTTCTAGCAGAATCTTGGCTGCTCAGATCAAGCTTTTCACTCAGAGTAACTAGGGTGGCTGTGCATATGAATGCTAACACTTGGACAAAAGAGCAAAAACAAAGACTGCTTATTGGTGATTTCCACTTTTTGTTGCTACAGACAAACTTTGACTCAAGAAGAGGCTGCTGTGTTTAGTCTATAAATGTAAGAGACTCAGACAGAATCTGCTTCTCAAGATGAAATAATGAAGTATCAACATAGGTCTTTCAAAGCATATAGACATTAAAATATTCTCTCTCTCTCTCTCTCTCTCCATACATTCATACATACATACATACACATACACACATACATACATACAACAAAAGATGTATTTATTTATTTGCACACAGACACATAAAATAAGAGAGGCCCAGAATTTCAGCAGCTGGTAGGATGGATTTGCAGCTGAATAACAAACTATTTATTCTAAGTATGGTAGTTACAATCAGCCAAAACTAGCACATTAAAGAAAACTTCCTGAGCATAGGGCTGCATTATGCTATGTTTTTTACAGTTCCCCTGCAGGAAACTCTTATTGTTAATAAAAATTAAAAATGGATTCAAATGTCCTGACATCTGCCATGTTAAATATAGAGGCGGTGCTGACACAGGCCGTCTGACATTACAGTATTCCTAACAGATTCCTTTTCCCTAGAATCTGTATTGTTTTGTATCTGTATTGGAGAAGCTGGCTGGGGAATTCTGGGAGTTGAAGTCCAAACATCTTAAAGTCACCAAGGTTGAGAAACACTGCTCTAATGCTTTACTTGAAAACC
>JANHFJ010005740.1:74753-87463 GCA_032468195.1 Cerberus rynchops
TGGCTGCAAATTTTTCAGTTCCAATTATGATTATCAAGGAGGGCATTTTTTCCCCCTAAAATACACTGTTTTGCTGTACTATTATTTATTGAATATTAATGAAATGGAAATGTATGGAGTAGCAGCACCCTTCAGAAGAAGCAGGGGGGTTGGGAATTCTCTGGATGATCTGATCTGAGACCACATTTATCACCTGTTTTGGAAAAGGATAAAACCAGTGTCTCCTGCCTCTCCCCACTTCCCCCAGAACTGAAAATCAGAGCTATCAGAGCTCTTCTGTCAATCAATTGTCGAGTAGTGCGGTCTGGCATGCTGAATACAGGACGTTTGCCTCCCTCCGTTTCCTATTGCCTCCTTCACGTATTATCATTCTGGATCAGCACGAGGGACAATCAACAGTGGGGTTTTTTTTTTCAATTTTAAAAGAAAGAATATAAATCAAAGCAGAAGTTAAAAGGCCAGAGTGAGATATTTAATTTTGGCAAAGTCTGCACCAGATTAAAATGCAATCTGGATACACAGAGGCAAATTTCATGATATTTGATAGAGCAGACTTTTTCATCAGATCTTCAGGAGACCAAGGAGCAAACATTTTAATTGATTTCTTAGGTCCATTTTTTATTCATTGATTTCAGTACTATCCAACTCCAAAACGAAGCTGAGTTGCTCACAATATAAAAAAGCACACAGCCCTAGGATACTAAAAATACAATAAAACTGTTTTGTTTTGGGTTTTGTTTTTTTTTACTAAATTCACTTATAATGAATCAGGCTGTGGGTGAAGAGCCTCACGGGGATTGCCACCAAAAGACAAAGTAGAAATGAATGCCTAAGCAGTTGGATTCCTTGACTAACCTACCTTGTGGCACAGACACAAAGGCAAGGTCATGAACATATGGCCTTTTAAAATGGTTAGCCAGGGTTTTCATGCCATGGTTAGCAGAACTGGGAGATACCCTATCATCCAACATCTCTGGAGGGCACTAGATAAGGGAGAAGAACTATGCTAAATTAAGCAAGGAATAATATAATAAAACAAATGATCTGGACTTTCTGTTTGTTTAATTTTGAATTGTATGATTTCTTTATATATTAGACTTTTTGAAAATGGATAATGTGATGCAGTATAAAAATGTTTCAAATAATTTTTAAAAGTGCACTTAAATTGATAAGCTTGAGGAGCCTTGGGTGAGGGACAGTGAGGGCTTTCACTGTCCTAGAGCTCTTTTGCCATTATTATGGATGGTCACACAGTCAGCCAGATGTTTAAATTGGATTTGATATTTTTGTTCACTTATCAATTGCTTCCTAAGGTCCTGGCATAGACAGATATTGTTTAATAATATTAAAGATATTGTCACAGAATGTAAGTAAAGCTGCCTTTTGCAATTGACTGATGGTGATTTTGTTAATGCCGATGACCTTCAATTGTTGCTCCATAAATTTTTGGAGCTGCACCAGGAGAACCTGTTGGTAGTATCTTTGCTTTCTTTTTCCATGGTCTTTCTACTTTTATTTGTAGTTCTTTGCATTTTGTGATTTTTCTCTTCTATTCTGCCATCTCCAAGTTCTGCCATGTCCCACATCCAGACTTTTTATTTCCTTTCTCCTTGACAGTTGTTAAATCTGGGATGTTGTTTACAGGTGTTTGTCTATCTGAATTTTAACCCTTTCGTAACCCTTTCTTTTTCTATTGCTTTGTCTATTTTACGATCCCACCACTTTTTTGCTTGCAGGCCAGTGCTACTACTTGTAGTTCTTCCAATTCATTGTTGCTACTCGCTGCTGTTAAGCAACACAAGACTTTACCTTGTTGAAACCAGGATAGAAACCTGCGTGTTTAGGAATCATGACTAGAGGGGGCATGGATACAGTTCTCCATTTCTATGCCTAGTCCCTGGCTGTCAGGGTACTAATTATCAAGAGAGAAAGTGATTCCCTTCTTGTTTGACTAGTATAGGCAATGGCCTTTACCCTCCTGGGTACACAAGTGACAGTGGTCAGACCTGGAGAAAAATCAGCTCAGGACAGCAGTCCCAATCAGAAGAAGGCTGGAGGTTTTATATGTGGGCCAAGACTAGTGTTGCCATCCAGAGTAACTATATCTTGCTCAGGGTAAAAGAGTCACAGCAGTATTAAAGCTGTCAGCTGGGGGGACAATATATAAACAGAGCTTGGCTCCACTGATGTGCATCCTTGATAAAATGTGGCCCACAGGTAACAAATAAACTGCTCCGTCTGCCTGTGTGACCAGTTTGGATTGACTGAGCCATAAAACTGAGGCCTTATCTCCTTTTGCATCAGTCAACACACACATGCAAAACAACTCTGGCCCACAACTATGCATGAAATAACATGATGAAATAAAATAAGGTGAAAGATTAGATAAGGTGGCTCAAGCAAACTTTAACCACCAGCAAGTTTTTTCCTGGTTTCTGCCTCAAGCCCTGAAGCGACAGGCCCGTCTTCTGCAATCTACTGCTCTCTGGCTTCTGGAGTGCCCAGTTTTCTAGGACATAACGCTACCTCTCACTACCTCATACCTACAAAGCAAGATTAAATCATGTCTTGTTCTTGAAGCAATTCCATTGGCTCCTTGGGCAGTACAAAGTTTAGTTCAAACTTGCCTGTTTATTTCTGAAACACATACTCTTAGTATAATCAACTTTTTTCCCAAATCCAGATTGAAACTGGGCAACAGTTTAAGGGAAATCAATCTAGACTTTTCAGATTCATAGCTGGATGCTGCAGATGTTTTGCTGTTGAAGAAATAGCACAATATTCAGCACTTGTTTGGTCAACATTGTTTTAAGGAACAAACTTCACAAAGCAACACAAGGTTTGGCCCACATCTCTGCATCTAAGCTGCACTCTTTTAGCTACTTGGCAGCCATTTATCAAAGGAGACATTAAAGACTCTTTGGCTGTTATCTCATTCGGAGCAGCTGAACACCAAATAAGATCTCTAAAGCATCTGTTGCTGGCATGGAGAAAGTATTCTTTGACTGGAACTCATTTCACATGGACAGAAAGCCATTAAAGTAGCCCTCAATTTACTGTTTTCCAGAGATGTGAGACTGAGGATGGTTGAAGGTGTCATCCAATATTTAGTAGGACACTATGTTGAGGAGGAGGAGGAGGAGGAAGAGAAGTGTCATTGAGATAAGAGTCCTTGCTGGCTCAGATAGTGACTAAATGCTGGGAAGGAATAGAATGGAATAGAATACAATATGTTGGAATCTCCTCTTACAGAATCTGGTGTGAGAAGCTGTTTTAGATCTACCTTTCTTAGCAAAGGTACAAGAGACCCCTCTTGGCACAATTTACCATCTTGCCACAATTGTTAAGTGAATCACTGCAATTGCAAAATTAAATAAATCTGATAAGTAAATCTGTTAAGTAAATCTGATTTCCCTATTGTCTTTGGTTGACAGAAGGTCACAAAAGATGAGCCCAGAACACTGCAGCCGCCATAAATATGAGCCAATTGCCGAGTGTCCAAATTTTGATGACCTGACTATAGGGATGTTGCAATGGTCGTGTGAAAAATCATCTCATTAGTCACTTTTTTCAATGCCATTGTAACTTTAAACGGTCACTAAATGAAAATTTGCAAATTGAGGACTACCTGTATCTCAGCGTCCTCACACAGCTAAGGCAGACCAAGAGATTATAGAAGAGATTATATTCTGGAAGTGGCATTTTCCTTCTTATTTCACCGATTCTACACATAGCAATGTAGAATGATAGAAGTGCATTGGAGAAATGCCTGAAATGGTTTGCTCCTGGCAACTAATTTTTTTAAAATGTTGTTTTAATGAACATACAAAGTATGAAAATACCAGTAACAGATACTGAAAATGCATAACCTAGCAAAAAGCCAAAAATGCAAGATAATACAAAAAAGACTGTTTCAATTAAAAAAAAAAGCCTTAGTAGAAAACATGGTTGATATTCTCTTTTTCCCTTTCCCTTGTATGAGCCATCATTTTGATATTTGAACTATACACCATCAAACTTTAGTAATTGTTGTTGAGTGGTGTTCTTGGTGTTTTCTGAGTTGATTGTTTTCTTGCAGACATTTCATTAACCAAACTAGTTTCCCATAGCCAACTCACCACGGCCAACTCGCCGTGGTCAATTCACCACGGCCAACTCACCATGATGGGACAACTCACCAGAGTCAATTCACCATGGGACAACTCACCAGGAGACATTTCAACAATTTTATTCAATCATTTAAAATAATTTTAAAATTTTTAATTTTTGTAATTCACATTTCATTTTGTCCTTCCTTTTGCATCCTTTAATGATTCTATTTCACCATTTTTTTGATATTATGTAACTTTATCCCACATCAAGCTGTCCTGTGGCAAATTGGCTGTGGCAAGTTGGTTATGATGAGTTGGCTGTGGTGAGTTGTCCCATTCTGTATCATCATCTGCTGGATGACTAGCCCAGAGAGCACCAAGGACCACTCGTTTCAACTCTGAGCTACAGACATTCACCTTTCTTGGTAATCGTTGTTAGTTTCTTTTCAAGTTCTAAAAATTGTATTCCAGATATCTAAATTTCCTTGCTCTGGGACACATTGTGCACAGGGAACCATTCTTGCCTGATGTTAAATTTCTGTTATGAATATACTGCATCAGGTCAATGTCACTATTACAGTACATTTTCCAATTTTAGTCTCCCAGTCTAATACAGTACCCCTGGCAAGTTGTTTTCCAATACTGTGCTAGATTTATTCTTGTGGTGATCAACAAGTATCTTAAGCAACTGTAATATTTTTTGTTTTTGTTTTCTGGGATTATGCCTAGTAGAGCTACCTGTGAGTTCAGTTCATGATCTTTTGCTGTTTTTTAAAAATGATTTTATGCACTTCTATTGTTTTTAAGGTTTTTTTGCATGATAGCCACATGTGGTTAAATATTCCGTCCTTATGGATTTCAAAAATTTATTGTTCATCTATTTTGTGATCATATATGAAATTATGTACCATCTTTACATCATTTTCCCTTATACTGTAACTTGGATAAATTGTCCCATAGCTCTTTCTATTGGTTCCCTGTAAGTCTCTCAAATTTTGCATTCATTGTCATACAGATTTTAATTTGTTCTCTGGGTCTTATTTCAGCATCAATAAATCCTAGTAAATTATCTTGGTTTTGTAGGAGCATTTCAAATTCTGTCATCTTTTTCAAGGTCCCCCCTTCGTTTACAATTGTCTTTTATTTTTCAAATTATTTGTAAATACATTAACCATGGCAAATTCCTTCATTGTGCAGGAATTGCTGTTGTGTCTTTAATCTGTTTTCTAAATTTGGATGTATCATATTGACATGTGTAATTAAATCCTTTTTACTATAATTGCCCTTAAAACAAAAAGCATTTGATTGTGAAGCTAATGGTAAAATTGGCGGATATAACCTTGTTTTTAAGAGATTCCAGATTTTAGCAGGCTTTGTCTTATTATATGCCCTTTCAAATTCTTTCTCTTTTGTTTCTTTGTCCTATAACATACCTGAGAGGTCCATTAGATAGATCTGTTCCTTCTATTACTGACATTCTGCTGTTCAAGTATCTATTCATGTTATTCATGATAAGGAGCTTGGTCTGGACTTCACCTTAAATTGGGGAATGCTAATCTAGAATTAGAATAACAGATTTGGAAGGGGCCTTGGAGGTCTTCTAGTCCAACCCCCTTCTTAGGCAGGAAACCCTATACCATTTCATTTCTACCTATTTCCTTTGAATCTTGTGGAATTTTAAATCTTATTCTTGGCTATTAACCAGTTGTTGCAGGCTACAGTGAATCTGCCACAATTAGCCATGTTTGCCAAATGACTTGGTGGTGGTGGGTTGATAGAATCATAAGCTTGTAAGAAAGCCATCTAGCTTCATTCCCTGCCCAGTACAGGAATCTTTGTACCATCCCCAACAAACATCTGTCCATCTTTTTCTTGAAAATTTGCAGTGATGGGACACTCAGAGTTTCAGGATGTAGGCTGTTCCACTGCTTAATCTCCCTCCCTCCCCCCCCCCTCTCTGCAAATTTGCATCTTTCTGTCTATTAGGCTCCCATCTATTGGTTCTTGTCTTACTCTTGGATGCTATGGAGATAAATTCTCACTCTCTGTCCTGTAGCATTATTTCATTTATTGGAAAACCACTATCATGTGGACCCTTAGTTAACTTATTACTTTCTTCCTGTTTGTGACCACATTCCAATTTTTATAGTGCTGCCCATTAGAGAGGCAATCCCACCTCTGCTGCCATTTTAGTGGTGCCATTGTCTCCTCCATAGCCACAGTGGGCAGAAGAGGGATGTGTTGATCATTGATCTATTTAGCAGGAAAAAGGCAGGAATTGACAACCTCTCTCCATTCTTTGCAGCAGCGGGAAGTGCTGAAACCAAGGCTATTGAACAATTGAACATCCTAGATTGTATATTACCAGCACACAGGAGGTGCAAGAAGATGAAAATGGTGGTTATGTTGTGTGACCAATAGATGGAATAATCTAAAGGAAGTGGGAGTATTTATCCAAGCCATCCCATTCTTGTATTTATTAGTGCATTTACATCTCCAGCATCCAAATTCTTCAGGCAATTGAGTCAAAACTCAGTAGATGACTTTGGGACAAGCAGTATCTCTCTGCCCAACCTATCTCTCAGGGTTGCTGTGCAAAAAAATGGGAAGAGAGTTTGGTTCAAGTTCTGGAGAAAAGGCAGTCTATAAATGTAATCAACAAATTATAAAAATAATACAAATAGATGGAATATCAATATTAATAGAAAAACAATGCCATCAAGAATCAGCACAAAATCATAATAAGCTGAAGGTTAACATGTTCTGTAATAAATACAAAAGCTAATAACAAATGACAATGGATAAAGTAAGATTAAGAGTTAATTGCCATTATTTTGTATTGTAATTTAGCTCACTTCTTGCTTTCAGAACTAAATTATGGGTTATGCAGTAATTGCCTAAGCATAAATGGGATAACTTGGGTCAATATTCATATCAAAAGATGATTATTGTTGCACAAATTTTGTAGCTAATTGCACCTGTACAACAGGCAAAGAGAACTTCTTGCCTTTACTGTGGTGTGGAGTGGATCCTGTACTATTTAAATTTGGGTGCATGCAACCATTTGCTGGATGTAGTTTCAAAGCCATGCAGAAACAACTTGAATTTTGAACACATTGGGAAACAACAGGCACCCATGGTGATGGCAAGGGCTTTGCACAAATGTCAAGGCATGTCTGAACAGCCCCCAGCACTTTCATGTCATTCTTCTAGATTGGAATCAATGAAGGCTTAAGATGCATGCCCTGACACAGCTCAACAAACTAAGAAAGTAGGTGTCATACTACCACTCTTTAGTATTTATGATCAGCACTGTCATGTGCAATTTTTACAGCAAAAATACTCAGTTGATATTGAACATGCACATTCAATGAATTAGGATCTAGCATTAAAGATTCAAGAAAGGAAAAGAAAAACCACTGACTTTGCCAGGGCAAGTCAACATGTGAATCTATATTTTCCAGACAATTGATTGAAAATTTTCTGGAGCCAGAATGGTATTCAAATTTAGGTGTTAGACTAGAATGGGAGAGACTTTGGGGGTCATAATAATTTTCCTTTGTTTCTTGTACGTTTTAAGTTGCTTGTTGGCTGGAGACCAATTTTCTTCTGCTCAGACCGTGAGGCTCTTGTTCTGAAGCAGAGATTTTTTTTCTTGTCTTAGTTCCTATTTCCTGCATTTTGCAAGGCATCCTGCAATTGTAGTGGCTAATGGTCTCCCACTTCTTCCTGAATTGAAAATCAATGTTCCACAAAGCCCCAAATCAGAAATTTTGGATCCCATCTCAAGTCAATCTTCTTAAGACTACAGGAATGATTCTCGCTCTTCTTCTTTCTTCTTCTCTCCCTCTCTCTTGCTTCGACAAGTTTATTTAAATATTTAAGTAAATTTATCAGGAATCTTGAAAGCATTAGCACTGGTGCTATGTAATGTAATAAAGCTGAAACTTCTTTGAAGCTTCTAGGTGTGTGGGAAGCATAGCATCAAGGGGATATTTTTTAAACTTAGAACTACTTTTTTAAAAAAAAGGATAGCAAATACATCAAGAGTTTGTTCAATTCATAATTGGCTCTACTTGCCTAGTTACAATAAACTAACAATGAGTTGGAGTGACCAAAATATTTGCTCAGTGTTTTGATTTCTTCTACCAATGTGTCTCTCAGCGTAATACTGGCCAAGAGTTTTGCTTACTGTATATTCCTCAATAAGAATATAGTTTGGTATATATTTTACAGTTGTAAGTTCCAAACTAATGAACACAAAATGTTCCAAAAACATAGAACATAAAGTTAGCCATAGCTTGTTTTAGAACAATAAACTGTGGTTTGTTATTATGTCTGAATGAAGCCACTGAGACTTCATTCCATGTAAAAATGTAATGGCTTGAGCTGTGCAAATCAACCCCAAAAGCAACACAACCAATAGAGACTTACCCTGGTGTGTAATACCTATCATCACTTCTGCTGATGCAGCTTCCATGAATGTTTGTAAATGTGGTTAACCCCCCACCCCCCCCAATATATACTCACAGAGGGATTCAATCATAGCTTATGCAGCTGTGCATCTTTAGGAATATATGAACTGAAGACTGCAAACGTGCCTTTCTTTAGGGAATTATAATTCACATCAGTTGAATATATTCAAAAATGACTTTTGTTTTCTTTTTGCTGGAAGCATCTTTCCTCACCACCATTCCTCTTGAGCACTGTAGGCGGGCAAAAGCATGGCCAAGACAGAATTATTCTTAGCCTCGCATTTCCTACCAACTCCCTCTTCCTAAGCTCAGGCAGAATGCTGAATATATCATCAGCTTGGTGCTGATGGCTAAAACTTCTCAAATCTTTACAAAATAAGTCCATCATATCATTAATGAGGTGTTCCCTGGAACAGATGTTAGCATGAACATAAAAAAATGATCCCACTGCTATAAAACATTCCTTCATGTTCTGTCAACTACAGCATATTTGCTGGAAAGGCATCAAGCACGGAAAGGGATTCACATGAGTAAATGATTTCTCAAAGATGTTGTGGTTTCTGGCTGACACATTTTGTTGCTCCAAGTTACACATTTGATTGTTTCCCTGTAAATTACATGTGTACTACAATCTCTCACTTTCCTCTTTAAATTTAATCCAATACTTCTTGTTCAGCCTGAAAACCCTGGAACCCATTCCACCATCACTATTTCTGATAATAGTTGAAACAACCATTGTAAGTCCAGAACAGTAAATCAGTATCAGTTCTAAGGCAATTTCCTTTGTTAATAAAAAAAAAAGTGTCAAATATGAGAATGTGGAGAGAAAACTAAGGGGACATAGCTTCAGAAGGACTGGAGACAGGGAGAAATGAAATAAAGAATGAAAAGCATCTCAGTCCTGCTATTATGGTAGGTACCATAGAAAATGTTGTGAGTATGGATCTGGCTTAAACTTGACTGGAGATATAGAAATAACTTGAAGCTAGGGCAACAAGTAGGTAGTGGGGTTGCTGGTTTGAAAAGCCAGCCTCAAGACCAGGTCAAAACATTTGTTCTCCCTCCTGCCAAGCTAAGACCAACCTAGGCCATCCATTTTCCATCTACTTGAGGTAGAAAAGCTTTAAAGCACCTCTATTCTTCCCTGGCAAAACATCAATAAAGTAATGATACAAGTAGTAGGGCTGTGCAAAGCCTTCGAAAGAGGTACTTCACACCACGTAAGTGGTATGAAGCACTTTATTTTGAACAGTTGCAAAGCTGCAGCAGAAGCTGCTCCAGCTAGCTTCACTGAAGCAAATCAGAGGTGAAGCCCTTGGGCATGCATAGCTTGTAAAGGCAGCTGGGAGCAGTTTCTGAAGCAACTGCATGACCTCTGCAGATCACACAGCTGCTTTAAGGACTTACAAAGAGATAATTCCTACATGCACTTGCATATTGTGATGAACTTCCTTCTGAGTGTTGCCGTTTTTTTTATAACCAGTGATTTGCTGTGGTTCATGACACCCCAAATCAGCTGTTTGATGAGATGTCTTGTACTGCCTAAATGGAAGTACCAGTTGTGATAGAGAAAATGTATATTAGCACTAGATAACGAGTGTGCATATGTATCTAATAAACAAGGCCACAGCCTTTTGGCTGGAGACTCCAACTAAGGTTTTTCTCTTGGCTAGAACAAAGTGAGACCTGGCCTCAAACCAGAACATTTTGCAAGGCTGTCAGTGTTCATTCATTCTTTCATTCATTTGTTGTCCTTATCCTCAACATTGCTAAGTGCTGACAGTCTTAAGGGACAAGGGAGAAAATGGATACATGCCCTTTCATATTTAACCTCAGTCCTCTGCTTAACCTCTCTTGAATAAACATTAAATCTTACCTCTGTTGCTAAGAAAAACCTCCACTGTTGGGATATAGCCTGCCAACAGGCAATGACAGTTCTCTGATAGACCAGTCCTTTCAAAAACAATGGTAAGAACAAACAAGGAGCAACTTCTTTATTATGAAAGCACTGTTCTGCAGCCCAAACAGAATCAGAGACATTTTCTACTAAGACATTTTTTCATTTGGGTGAAGAAAGTTCAGATATAACACTGAATCGCATAACATCTCCAAAGGCTGATCAAATATTGAGGGATTTAATAGCATTGGCAAAGCTGAAAAAGACAGTGAGCTAGATGTATTCCCATAGGAAACCAAGTTGAAATGAAGTCACCATGATGTTTCAGATATGGCTGACATAGCAAATTCAGCCAGAAACAATGATCAAATGTAGCCCGAGAGGTTTTTAAACTAAAACAATTCTCCGGGACATGGAGAAGAGAAATACTATATAAAATGCTGGTCTGTATTCAAGGAACTGCAGGAAAAAAGGCAGGCAGAAATATGCACCCAAAATATTCACTGGTATATGAACCTTAGAAGCTCAAAAAAGTACTCAATCAAGAGATTTCTTAGGGCACTTCCAGACAATGACTTTTTTCACTTACAGGCTTTTGAAAAGCCCTGGTGATAATTGCTCTGGCTTGTTCTGGTCAATTACAAATACCTAGAAACCGAGGACCAGGCCTGTTTACTTAGAGGGAACCAGTCAACCTATACTCAGCTAATAGTCCTGTTACCTAGCCCCAGTTCATACTGAAATATTTCCCTTCTGTGTCTTTAAAGATGTAAACAAACTTCTTTTGTTGCGTTTCCCCAGTGACTTTTCTTCTTCCACTCCTCAGTTGCTGATACTAGCATGCCAGGAACTCTCGACTTCAGTTCCTTTGCAACCCCACTGCATTGTGCTAAAGGGTAAAACCAGGAACTAGGAAGTGAGGGAGCTGGATTCTATCAGTACAAAATCATCACCCGTCTCCCAGCAGAAAGCACAAACAAGATTCTTGGGGAATGTTATTTTACTATCATTCTGAAAAAGAAAGGAAGAAAAAGACATCACTTTGTTAAATCACTCACACCAACTTGATTCATCTAGTCACAGGATATGGCAGTGAGGTAGGTGCACCTTGATGAGGCTGGCACCTTTATCCAGGAATGACCAATCAAATATTTTAAAATGCTATTAGAAGGAAAAGGTTCTCCCTATCAATTTTCAGATACCAAACTATAAATTGTGCAGATTTTTCAACAGAGATGTCTTTTTGGAGGAAAGCTTTAAAAAGGAAGCAGATAATATAGTAGCCATCTTGGGATTCTTTGTCAAACATAATGGAAACTTTTGATAATGTCATCAAGCTCTGACATGTCAGCCCATTTGTTGATCTTACCTTGAAAGACACAAAATGAAGATCACATGCAACTGGTACTAAATGTCCTAGTAAATTTTTTAAAAATAGCAATGCTTGAAGTGACACAAAAGCAAAGGAAATAGGTTATGAAGATGGAGATCTAATTGATGTTTTTTGCACAATGTGCTTTGCTCGAGTCTTAATCTTTCTTCCATTCCAGCCCTTTTTTGTGGTTGGGGAATCCAACCCATTCAATGTATTATATACGAACCTAGCAAATGAATTTAGTAACTGGGTTTAGCATGTTGTGTGAGTATAGCCATAATTGTACTGGATCAGTGTGTATTATTTGTAATTTTTTGTAAACAGAACTTTATCTTGCAGTGAATTGACTTGGTCTGATCATAATGCACATAGGGTATCATTTTCAGAGGAGATAAAGGAGACATTTACTCACTCTTCCCTTCACTCCAGATATACTCTGGGGGTTTTGAAAAGAACCCTTAGACATGCCACTTGGAACTTTCTTCCTAAACTTCACAGTCAGAATTAGCAGACTAAATACAGTATTAGCAAAATTTCATCTGCCTAGATCAAATGCAACTTGAGTATTAGTATGGTAGCAGAAGACAGGGACCCAGCAAAATTGCCCCCTTGTAAGGGTGCAATGTAGACTAGCCTCCTTGCCAGTTGGAGCAGGCAATGTGACTTTGTCATGGATAAATATTCTACACATTCTGGCTGCTGGACCTCAAAGGATCTCCCACCAAGAAGCAGCAGCATGAATATAAAAACAACAGCTCTTTTCAGAGGTATTAATGCCATATTCTGTTATAACATATGAAAGAATAGAATAGAATAGAATAGAATAGAATAGAATAGAATAGAATAGAATAGAATAG
This sequence comes from Cerberus rynchops, assembly GCA_032468195.1. Taxonomy (NCBI): domain Eukaryota; kingdom Metazoa; phylum Chordata; class Lepidosauria; order Squamata; family Homalopsidae; genus Cerberus; species Cerberus rynchops. The sequence continues at coordinate 87,449 of JANHFJ010005740.1, forward strand.
AATAGAATAGAATAG
>JANHFJ010005741.1:48668-59367 GCA_032468195.1 Cerberus rynchops
CGTCACCGTACGTAACCAACGGGGACGTGCTCCCGGAACTTGGTATGGCCCCCTGTACCCGCCATAATTGCCCCTCCTGCCGATCGTGCTAATAGAATACACCTCCTCCCTGGACTCCAAAATCCCCCCAACACGCCCAACCCTTGGCCTGGCCCTAACCTCGAATGGGGGACCCCCCAACCCCCGTCTAACCCACCCCCTCCCTAACCCCGGTAAAAGATTAGTAAAAAATGGCCAGATGGATGAGCCGAATAGGGGATAAATGTAATAGGGTCTCTTATGACCACACAAGAGTTGTTTTATTTGTTTGCTTGCAAGTATAAAAAGCATACATAGGAACAGAAATGAAGAGAAACAACTAGCAGCACAGTGGGAATATGAATTTGGAGTAGATGACAAAGTTATGGGGGATTCCAACAAGAAGTTCCTGCTGACCAAAGCATTGATAAAATGGAAAGAGCACAAGAGAGATTAATCCTAGCAGGTTGCCCTAACTGTTTTCATTGCAATCTTGTGATAATACATTTCTCACCACAATGTGCAGAAAAGCTTTCTAACATATGCCCGGTTCTCTGCCCCACATAACTTTGTATTATTGTTGTTGCTGTTGTTATATCTATCTTTTTTAACAAAATGGGAAACAATCATGGCACAACATGCCAGTTTCCAATATTGGATTTTAATTTCTTTGAATGTCTTGTTCTGTTATTCTCTGAGCTTCTCATCAACTCCTTAGTATTCTTAATAAATGTATTGGAGGATGTGTGCAGCTCAGTATTTTGTTTTGAAATATTCTTATCTGCTCAGAGAAAATAACAAACTTTGCTTGTGGAGGGAGCTAGGTAGGGAACAGAAAGCATCTATTTGGCATTAGAAAAATGGGAGTTTTGTTGTTAGATGGGCATGGAAACTGGGTTTTGAATGAACAAGCTTCCAAATTGTAGCCATTTTGTGGAATTATCTACAGTTTAGCAGCAATCCAGAACCAGTTTTTGCCTAAATATGATTCATTTCCGGGTTTTCTAATCTTTTCCCACCCTCCTTCTCTTCCATCATGGCTTGGACAAAAAAATAAAAAATAAAGGTTCTTAGCATTAACTAGAGAGGTATTAATTAATGTTACAGCTTTCCCAGAAAACCTGGAAATTGCTTGTTTTTTTTATCTAACCTGCTACAGGCTTATGAAATGTTTTTGTTTAAAAGACAAAACACTGCAATAGAAAACTAGCTATTTGCCTCCAAATTTCAATGTGCAATTTTGAGAGTCTCTAACATGAGTTACAGGGAACATGGTGGCTCAGTGGCTAAGACGCTAAGCTTGTTGATCAGAAAGGTCAGCAGTTCAGTGGTTCAAATCCCTAGCACCGCGTAATGGAGTGAGCTCCCGTTACTTGCCCCAGCTTCTGCCAACCTAGCAGTTCGAAAGTATGTAAAAAATGCAAGTAGGAAAATAGGGACCACATTGGTGGAAGGTAACAGTGCTCTGTGTTCCTTTGGCTTTTAGCCATACCAGTCACATGACAACGGAATCATCAGCAGACAGCGCTGGCTCTTCGGCTAAGAAACAGAGATGAGCACTGCCCCCTAGAGTCAGGAACGACTAGCACGTATGTGTGAGGGGAACCTTTACCTTTACCTTATCATATCTATGCTGATGTTGGGGATAATTTTGCAAGAGGTAAGCAAGCCATCCCAAAGATGCAACTGCTTTAACAGCTCCAAGCACTTATTCTGAACATGTTACACCATTTAGGTGGGGAGGGGGGGTTGAACTAGATGACCTACAAGGTCCCTTCAAATTGTTAATCTGTTAATCCCGATGTATGCACTGAAAGCCTAAACCTGATGTTCGTTGGATAACTTCCACAGAAGGACATTCTCAACATTTCTCTGGATAACTTCTTACCCATAAGCCTACGTGGTGCGATGTATGGCAAGGTGCACTCAGTGTAACAAATACACTGCCACACGTCTTTTAGTGCTAGCAAAGCAGTCATGGTAGGGTTGTTGTTATTGTTTGCCAAAAATTCTTCCAGTTAGGAGATGATGTGCTGAAGCCCTGGACTTTTTCCAGTGAATGTTTTAATGTGAGTCTGGATTATATTTTATCAAATTGTGCAGGGTTAACCAAGGTACTGGCAGAAAGATCACTACTTCTCAAAAAATAAAAAATATAATTCATGTACAGTATTAGGAACTGTATGTATATCAGGGGTCCTCAACTTACAACAGTTTGGTTAGTAACTGGCACTGAAAAATTATGGCAGTTTTTCACACTTATGACTGTTGCGGCATCGCCGTGATTATATAATCAAAATCTAGACACTTGGCAACTGACTCATATTTATGACGGTTGCATATGATCCCCTTTTGCGACCTTCTGACAAGCAAAATCAATGGTGAAGCCAGATTCACTTAACAACTCTGTGACTAACTTAACAACTGCAGCATGTTACTTAACTAACGTGGCAAGAAAGGTCGTAAAATGGGGCAAAATTCACTTAATAAATGTCTTACAACTTGTGGTTGTAAGTCAAGGACTACCTATAATGAAGCATTTAACACTCCATCACTGGAGATTTTTAAGAAGTTGGACAGCCATTTGTATGTCTGGTATGGGGACTAGAGCACCAAGATTCTTTCAACTCTGTTATTCTGTATTCTGCAAGTTGCCACCTTACTAGCAATAGTATGAGGAGAGGAGATGTACTAACCTGTGCTGTGCAGTAATGAGTCAGCGTTATACACTTGTGTTACTAATCTCAAAGGGCAATATAACAACGCCCAGATAAATCCATAACTCTTTAGTCACTCAGAATTGTATAACTTTCTATCTCCAAGGAATTGAACTAAAAATAGAAACCAGATTATAGGAAGAGAACATGAAATGAAGTTTATATATCATTTATGTCATGGCGTTTGGTTCTGTCTCCTATCTGGTGAACACCCACTGTAAGGCTCTGAAATAAATGCATTTTGTGCTTCGGGTTGCACCAATTTATCACATGTATGTCAGTCTCTGTGTGTGCACACATTGTTGTTTTTTTCATAGGGGAAAATTGGGTGGGTTTTGACCATATTTTTCTGCTTCTGCAGTCATTGAGATAGGATTGGAAGTGGGGAAGGTGGGTGCTTATTTTTTCCTAACAAACTTTGCAGCTTTGCATCATCATATGAAGCAACACAAATACAATTTCACATGACATGCAAACTTTGCTACAGCGTACAGAAGATGAGGGGGCGGTCGCGTAAGCATTTCACTGCATATCGTACCATGTATGACTGTGTATATGACTAATAAATTTGAATTTGATTTGAATTTGATTTGATTTGAAAGAAAGCTGTCCAACTTGTGTAATGTTAAATTCTTATACTAAGCTCAGCTGCTTGTTTGTTTGGGGTTTTTTTGCCAAATCAAGAACATGAAATGCAGGCTGTGCTCTGTTTCCAAATTCTCAGTAGAAGAATAATTTATCCCAGATAGGTTACTTGGTGGGCCAAATGAATCCATTGCCATAAGTGGTTCATATTTATGTGTCTTTATGTGTGCTGAATTACTAATGTCAATGAGAGTAAGACAGCAATAGTAATATCTAAAGTTTAGTAATAAATAAATACTGTAATAAACAATCCTTTCCACACACAAGAACAGACCCTGTGGAAAATTCTTGCCATTTTGCTAAACTTTGAATTGACAGAGGAAGCACTATATTAAACTTAACATAGTCGACTTTTATCTGAAGATAATTGTTTGTTTTTTTCCCTGAGAAGGTACCTTCGAATAACAATTAGCTGAAAATATGTTCAAATGTAACAAAAAAGGTGACTAAGGGCACCCCAAAGGTTCTTTTTTCGAAAGGCAACTGGACTTCCTTTGTTTTTTCTTGAAGATGTTTTGATTCTCATCCAAGAAGCTTCTCCAGTTCTGACTCAATCAACAGTTCCGACTCAATCAGAACGAAAGAAATTTCTTGGATGAGAAGTGAAATATCTTCAAGAAAAAACAAAGGAAGTCCAGTTGCCTTTTGAAAAAAAAAAACACAACCTTTGGGATAACCATGACCTGGATGACTGAGAATCTCCATAGACATGTAATTAAAGGCAATATCTATTACATAAAATATCTGTAATGAAGTCTTAGGTTTTGTGGGTTCCGTTCTTTGAAATGAACTAATTTTTGAGGCCTGTATTAAATTTTAAATCATAATGTAAAGATAAACCTAATTAAACCACACAACAAATTCTATGTTCCCATGGGAATAATTGAATGACTATTTTTCCCACTTAGAACAATATATATGGAAGAAAGGTTCCATCAAGACATTTGCTTTTTAATATTGCTTTATAGGTAGCCAAGATTTACTAACATAGTTTAGATGCACTTGGCTTGATAACATTTGCTTTAACTTAATATAAAATCCTACCATAAATGTTGATTTCTTTTTTGAAGGGAAACATTTTCTTACTGCAGACTTGAATTTCAGGATGCCATTGCTATCATCTTGATGCTTTTATTTGATTTGTATTCTCTGTGAACTGTGGTCAGATTGATATGTTAATGTACTTAAGTATATACTACCATAGGGAACTCTTACATTTTCAGTTTCATATCTTCAAGCTTTCATTTATTTTTTGTTAATATTTACTACTTTAGTAAACAACACTGACAAATACCATTAAAATATTTCAGAACTGAAAAGAACTATTGATAACCTTCATTTCAACACACATAATCCTTCCTACAGGGGTTTATCAAAACATGTTTAAATAAGCTGTCTCTGTGTGATTCCCGTATTCCATAGCTGAATGTTATTATCCAAAGCTCTTTAAAGAAATCTTGTGCAGCAGAGTTTAAAAAGAAGCTTTATGAATGAAATGTGAAAAATAAGTCAGGCGGTGTGCAAGCCCACTCACCCTCTGTTTACATTGCTTATTTTCCTATTCCTGCAGCAGAAGTCATATCAGAGTCAGAATGAATAAAATCTTTTACCAAATCAGTTTTTTCAGAATTAAAATTGCACAACCATGAAATGTTAATGGGATCCCTTACATTTCATTTTTAAGCCCTATCAATAAGTGCATCTCGGAATGCATAATTGGCTAATGTACAAATTACCTATTGTTCTGTTGTCTATTGCTTCCAATTTTTTGTGCTACAATTGATAATATTTTGTACAGGTTGGTCAAAAGAATATTCTGCATGGATCTTGCTTGAAAGAAATTACTTTGATTTGAGGAAGCACCCTAGCTGGTTGGATTCCCTTAAGCTTTTCTCTGCTGGGACTCCAGCTGCAATCTGCCACCTGCCCATCGATTCTTAGCTTGAAAGCAGATTTGGCCCATGAGCTGTAACTGGCTGACACCTAGTCTAAAGCAAAATAGAATAACAGAATAATAGAGTTGGGAGGGACCTAGGAGGTCTTCTAGTTCAACCCCTTGCTCAAGCAGAAAACCCTATACCATTTCAGACAAATGGTTTGTTTGTTTGTTTGTTTATTTATTTATCTATCAAGATTTGTATACCGCCCCCTCTCCCGAAGGACTCGGGGCGGTGAACAGCCAAGTAAAAACATACATATAAACAATTTAAAACCCAGTTAAAATTAATTAAATTAAGGCCGATTAAACTGATTATAAAATTTAAAAAATTAAAAACAATTTAAAAATTACATACTTAAGTAATTAAAAAACCCATGTGTTGTATTAGCCCATCTCCTTGAGGCCTACTACCTAGCCTGTCACGTTTCTCTCTTCCTTTGCTCTCCACAACAGATTGAATGTGTTAAGAAGACTGGCTTGTAAATTGCAATTTGAAAAAAGAACTTGGAACAATAATGGATTGCAAATTTATTATTATTAATTTAAAATAATTGGCCACTCAGTTCCAATGGACGATGAGCCAATAGTGTGGCAGGGCTGCATAATATTATTTTTAATTATATGGTATCAAAAGAATATACATTTCAAATCATGGGAAGAAATTATTCCATTGCAATGATCAACCCCATCTCTACCCAATTTTGGGCATTACACTGAAGAAGAAATTGAAATGGTTCAGAGATAGCAATGAGGATAAGCAGGGATATAGAAACCAAGTCCTAAAATGAGAGTCTGAAAGAGCTGGATGTATCTAGAGTGAAGAAATACTGAGCATTAACATGCTTTACTTTGTTCTATGGAAAATCATCCTTGTGTAACAATTCTGGTAACGATCAATCTAAGTTGTAAGAAGACCAAAATCCTTTACTGCATGCACTCAACTGGACAGCTTTGTAGGTTGTTTTAATTTAGATTTCCATAGCAAGCAGGGGGACTTGACTTTAAAAGGACCTTTTCACCATTGTGGTATTTTTATTGATGTATTAATCAAACTTACCTAGATGCCCATCTCACCAAAAGTGGTGCACAGCTATTAATTCTAAGATAATTGCAAAAACTATTGCAGGTTCTAAGATAGAGGTTCTAATCTGGGGCAAATGAAGCACATTGTAATTATATGTGAGTGAAGGTTTCAATCTGGGACTGCTATTGCTGAGTTGCATGCGCTAAATAATAGAAACTTTTTTGTTTTGTTTTTTTGTGGGGTAATAATATAATTTGAGACAGCAAAATGGGTAATAGGGTCAGCCAGCTTAAGAATTGTTATTCTAGAGTTTTCGTAGAACCTACAACCACTTTCATTTGACACAAAGAACCATCATGAAAATCACCTTTTATTGTACTACAGCAAATGTTAATGAAACATGGCCTTGAATTCAATTGCTTTGGACTCAGTGAATCTTGGAGCCATAAATGAATATTTTTAAGCTATTGTTGGAAACATACATAATATAAATTTTCTTCGCCTATGAAAAATCAAAGGTAAAGCCAAGGACAGATGTTGCTAGTTAAATATCTCTGTTCCTAGCTACAGTTGACCTATGGCATATTTCCTTTTAGAATTTTGCATAGGGGAGAGTGTCAACAAATCTTCAGATTACAATGTGTCAGTACTTTTACAGAGATACCTTATCAAACACTAATAATGTTTCTTTTTTTTGTCAGATAGAGGAAACATTATCAGAAAATTAGTAGCTAAGTCTCAATTCTTATATCTATAAAATAGGAATAATAAATACAGCAATGGTAGTTGACGTACTTTGTGCAAAGTATCTTGTAGGCCAAAGAAAAAATTGTTCTCCTGTTTTCAATAGCTTTAATTGGCAAAACGATAATAACAGCCAGGAAACTTGGTAATATCTGCATTACAAACTTTATCCTGCTGAAAAACATGTGCAACTCATCCACAACCATGACATTAGCCTATGAGGAGAGTTGCAAGGATAGTTAAAGCTACACTTTGTACCATAAGATTTCTTATTATGATAAAGCAGCAATGACATGTAAGAATACATTGACATTAGGCGGAAGCAAATTTTGATAAACAAAGGTGAATGTAATGTACTGTATGTATGAATGAATGAAAAATTGGAGAATGGGTGAGCCTTGGTTGTCAGCTCAGAGATTCCAAAGTTCAACAACATGAACATAAAATAGAATTGCTTATATCAATGACTTATATATTTTCCATAGAAGATAGAAAGGCCCTGAAATTCTTCAGGAAGAAAATTTGAATTCTATAGCATTTGTGTTCAATAATATTACTTTTGGGATACACTAAAGATAGATGGCAAATTTTGTCAGGACACCATTCAAATCATATCTGGACAATTTTTTTTTTTACTGCAATCAATAAAACTAACAAAGAATTATGTAAATATTACATAATTGAGTGCTCCAACACTGGAAGTTTTTAAGATGAGTTTGGATGCATTTGTCTGAAACAACATAGGGTTTCCTGCCTGAGTAGGGGATTGGACTAGAAGACCTCTAACGTCCCTTCCAACTCTGTTATTTTGTTATTCCTGGTCCCATTGCATGCGTTACAGAGGACATCCAGTATTAACATAAGTGAAGAGAGCATAAGATTATGAAGCACTAATTTTAGTGGGAATTCCATTACTGAATTCCAGGTTTCCTAATTATGATTATGATTCTGAAATCATAATTATACTATAGGTTTTCTGAATTCAGGAAGCATTATGGCTAGAATATGAACCTTACATATACCTGGAAAACTCCCAGAACTCAGCACATTTCTAACATTCAAATGTCTTTCGCAGTGATTGGAATTATATGCTGGAATGTAAGCAACTGGAATCATATTGCTATTTGTGTTGATAGGGAACTGCCAACTTGAGCAAAACAGTGCATGTAAAGGTTAATGCACTGGAACAGCTTCTTGCACTGTTAAGCTTTTCTATGTCAGCAGTGGGATGAAATGTCTGGAACAGACTATGCACGGTCCTATTTAGTAACTACAAATCATCGCCTACCTTCTGCTCAATACGAGGGAAGGAGAAATAGTTGAAAGTTAGGGATCAGCTCCAAGTCATGATAAAACACCTATGATCTTCTGCTCCTTAGAAAGAATGTGTTAGTAGCATGATTCCTGTCCCTCTACACATGAACAAACACATTCCCTGCTACAACTTGCAGACTTTCTATAAGTCTCCATCCATTCTTTCATAGGGCAGCCACATTGTCACACAAACTAACTGCAGAAGATAAAAAGCCAAGGTTCAATGTAATGAGTGAGTCTTTGACTCTGTCCAGCAAGTCTATCGATCATCCATGGTCTCTGGATGCTTGCTCAAAAATGTTGAAGAGCTGCGGATGGACTGGTAGTTAGATTTCATTCCAAATTGGTTAAAAATAATGTGTTATTTAAATAATATTTTGGCTTCCATGGAAAATGAATAAGATTGCCAGTTTCCAGTTGGTCTTATGAATACAAGATGTGAACATAAGATGCTGAAACTGGCAGTATGTAATACACAGGCTGATGAATCTATTATGGGGGCTCCAGGGTGGGCAGGGCACTGTACAATAAACCAAACAGTTTTCAAATGTTCTTAAAAGTTGGACACATCTTGAATTGTTTGTATGGCTGCAAGTCCAGATTTGATAAAAAAAAAACCACCCACCAAAATATTACCCCACTGAAATATACTGAATGCAGAATGTTATCCTTTTGAATTCTCCATTCCTCTTTGGTTAAGGCTGTTTTTAATCAATAGCAGGCAAGGAGATGAGACTTGGAGACTATTTAAAGATAATTAGAAAAAGAAGTTAGCCTTTATTATTTCAAAGCATTTCATTAGATTGCTGCTGAGATCATGCTGAAATGAAAAAAACAAACAAACCTTAGTGGCGTGACTCATCTGCTGTATGAAATTACTTCTCCGAGCCAACATTTTCTCTTCTCTCTGCTCTGTGGGAAACGGTTGGATTTTTGCATGGTCTCATGGCAGCAGTGTTTTTCCTGACCAGGCGGAAAATCTGAACTGTAGATCTTCCTCCATGAATTTTTTTTAACTTAATTCCCACTTCTAATTGGGGTTACTGAAGGTGAAACTCAAAAGCAGCATACAGCCCAGATACGATTAAAGAAATGAAAAGAATTATGCCATGGCCCAGATTTCATAAACAGATGGAAAATTCCCAGATCACAATAGAAAGAAAAAGATAGGAGTTATTCTCTAAGTTACTAGCTAGAAGCTTGAATGTACAGATAATCCTCGACCTATGACCATAATTGAGCCCAACTTTTTTGTTATTAAGTGAAACATTTGTTAAATGAGTTTTGCCCCATTTTTCTTGCCACAATTGTTAAGTGAATCCCTGAAAATTGTGAAGTTAGTAACATGGTTGTTAAGTGAATCTGGCTTCCCCATTGACTTTACTTGTCAGAAGGTCACAGAAGATGATCACGCAACCCCAGGATACTGCAACCGTCATAAATATGAACCAGTTGCCAAGCATCTGAAATTTGATCATATGACCACAGGGATGCTGCAATGGTCATAAGTGTGAAAAACAGTCATAACTCACTTTTTTCAATTCTGTTGTAACGTCTAAATGAACTGTTGTAAGTCAAGGACTAACTGTACTGTCAAAATGTTCTGGTTTACGGTATCATTAAGTACATTTATCTAACTAAAGGGCATGTTGAGAGGCAAGGAAAGGCTGTCAGGGTTTCAGATAAAAAGGATTATATCCTCATTATTCAATTTCATGCCCACCCACCTTTGTAGTGTCATTCACGTATCCCTGAAGATTCATTCATCACCTCTCTAATATTCATTGCATACAACATAAATAGCTGTACTAAATGGTTTTAATGTATTAACCAAGAATGATAGTCATTTGGCTTTTGATCAAAACATGTTTCTGTAGTTCGATATTTATTTTCATTCCTGTTAAGAAAAATTGGCTTGTTAATTATGGTAGTTCACCCTTGCTAGCTTTTCAGAAATTATGTAAACTTGAATGGTTGATTGGCTAGTTCAGTAATACCCCAGAGATTATTAGCTGGGTGAGTGTGATCTTGCAATACTTAGATATGTTTTACTTCTGCTGCTCTGAATCACTTTGAGCCCGTGAGAGTACATGGTTCGCCCCCCCATGAAAATACTAAAAGAAACGCAAATGGCTTTTAATAATTTAGTTCAGTTTAATTTTCAGAGCAAATCAACATGGAACAGAAACAAAATTAGTCCAAGATCAGAGGTGAAATTCATCAGGTTCTAGCAGGTTCGCTAGAACTGGTAGTAAATTTTCTAAGCAGTTTGGAGAACCGGTTGTTAGAAGAAATCTC
>JANHFJ010005752.1:75031-88243 GCA_032468195.1 Cerberus rynchops
ATGTAGGATCGCAAAAGTGTTCGGTCTCTGTGTTCTGTGCTTTGTGTGATTGTACCAATAGAGACTCATTCAATTTCACTGCACACATGTTGTGCATTGACAATAAAGGATTGAATTGCATGCTTTCAAACTGCTAGATAGGCAAGAGCTAGAGCAAATGACAGAAGCTCATTCCTTCACACACCACTGCTCAGGTTTTTAACATGGGCTTGCAAATTGTCGATTCAATGTCCTAACTACCTGAGCCCTTGTACCCTATTAATTATAAAGGAACTTTCATGGGGCTTTGGTGCCTTTGAGCTTAAAAATCTGGTAATACAACTGTAGGAACTCATGGACATACATGGGGTTGCTGGTACATTATCAAGAAGGCTGCAGGATAGAATGATAAATAATTGGATAAGATCTAATATTTAGATCTTTAATTGCATAGTCTCCAGTTTGTCCAGGTTTAGTTTGTCTTATTCCTACTCAATATGTGTTTGAAAGTGATTGACAAGCTTTATATAAATAGGATGTCAGATTTTAGTTACATGTCAGTAAATCTAGAAATGAGGATGAACAGTGATGAAAACATGAAGTGATTAGATCTTTTAGAATACAAAAGAAGGGATATGGTATTTTTTTTGTTTTGTTTTCGGTGTACCCTAATATATATTTTTGTTCTCAATATACATTTATAACTACAATATTTATACGTTATTTGTAGCTGGTTAAGAATGGGAAGAAATTGATCCAAATTTCTCAAGCTGTGAAATACAATAGACAAATTTAGTATTTTATTGTGAACATAAATATTTGAGGTAGAAGAAAATTATATTCCACTTTTTCTTGGAGAAATATCAGAATATATAGGCTGCAAAGATAAATAAAAAAATTAAAATGATGTTGGTTTTTCCCATGGAATTGTATGAAAGTTTGATCTGACATCACAACTACAGGAAAATGGTTTGGGCTTTCTGAGCAGTCAAGAGGTGAACTAAATATTTCTTTCAGAAAGTTTCAATGTATTTTATATTATATTTTATACTTTGCTATGGAATGTAATTTATAGTATGGCTATTGCTAGATATGACAAAGATTGAACTATTTGACTATTAATACAATCAACCATGGGATTTAGGATCATCAGGATATATGTTTGAATAAAGAATTGTAAAAAGAAAAGAAATGTTTGGAGACTATTCAATAGCACAGCGATTCTGAAGTTACATTAGACTAAGTGGTTTTATTATTCCTTAACAGGTTTAAGTGCTATACTCTTGAAGTGTGAAAAGTTTATTAAAAACTGAGGTGGGGGTTCTTAGTATTATGTATGACAACTGACTGGAAGACAAGTCACAGTAAAAATGACTTGTCATTAAAACAGTATTTTAAAGCTGCTCAGAATTTTTTTTTAAAAAAAGAGGACCATCAGGAAGAATCAGAATGTAAGCAAAAAATAGGCTAGCAAAAATGATTTAAACACTCTCTGTCTCTTTGGATCAGTGCACAAACAACCCACAAGATGTACTTATTTACAAAACAATATGCTTTTTCTAAACAGTGTAAAACATTAGCTGCACATGAATTATCGAAACTGTTTGGATACTATAGGTAGGAAGTCAAACCAAGAACAGGATTACATGCTTTTGATGAAGGCCACACATCATTAATATGCTAACATTGAGAAATACCATTCTAGAGGACAGAAAGTGATTATGGAAGACTATTTGGAAATAGAAAAAATGTGTAGCTATCACCTGTTGTTGCATTTCTTTTCTGGCTATGTAGTAAAATGAAGTGACCTGTTCTCTTCTTTTGTCCTCTGCCACTGTTGCTGACTCACTTCTTCCCTTGCTTTAATTCTGGCTGATGCCAGCAATCATGATCAGCATTCTGCCTAATGAACTTGCAATGTAAATTATATATATAATTCGGGGCTTGGTATTGTTGTATTATCCTCCTGAAGGTGACACACATAAGTTACTGATGTGTGAAATGAATAGAATCGAAATCTATCTAGTAAAGCAAAGGATAACAATGGTAATCTATCTATGACAGGAAGCCAAAGAAGTACATGATGCAGATCAATCTGTGACATAATCGGCATACATTCCATATCTATTATGGTTTTGCACATGACATTTAACCTTCAAAAATAGTTTGCCACATGTTTGTTTCTTTAGTCCCACCTTTATTATTTTTTTATAAATAACTCAAGATGGCAAACACACACAGTACTCCTTCCTCTTCCTGTTTTCTCCACAAGTACAACACTCTGATATGAGTTGGAACTAGAGAGCTTAAAGTCACCCAGCTGGCTATCTTACCTAAGGCAGGACTAAAATTCCTATTTTCCAGGTTTTTAGCCTGGTGCCTTAACCATTAGACCAAACCAACTGTTTCATATAAACTAACAGTAAAGGTTTCTTTGTGGGCATTTGTCCTTTGTACAAAGAGCTCAACTTTTGCTGACTAAACAGATGGTGCATTTTCTAAGGCAACAGGATAGAAATTGTATACTATTGCCTTATTCTCACCTATTCTCATTGAATTCAGTCAATAATCTTGTAGGATTTACTAGTGGTGTCCACATTTTAACTAACTTCAGTCCTGATTTGTACTTTTCAGCAGTGAAGGACAGCAAAGAACTTCAGAGTTGCATGATATGTAGAACTGCTATTAAAAACACAATTTCAGTATTTCAAGGAAGCAAGGAACACTTTGCATATTTTTGATTCTGCTTTTATTCTGGCTCTTAGATCCCCTCCCCACACACCTTTCTTTTCTTATCTAAAATTATGGAACATAAAAATTACTAGTAGATATGAGAATGTAATTTGTTCTCACATATTAAAATTCAACCTACTTTGGGCCCATAAAACTGAATTACATGTTCTAGCAATATTTTGTAATCCATAAGCAGTTGTGATTCTTTGAAAAGGTAAGATAAACAAAGATAAACTCTGTAGATTTCTAAAATAAGTTCTTTTCAGACACTTAATCATAATTGTATGTTGAACCAATGGATTCAGTCTTATCCCATTCACAAGTTTTCTACATACATCATACATCATGTTGTATAAACCAACAGGGCTATAACTTATATAATTTACAATGTAAGAATTATGTTTCAAAGGAAATACTGTCATTTACTGATAAATAGAAATACTAAGCCAGCATTAGAGAACTACATTCATCCTAAATAGCAATAGCACTTAGACTTACATACCGCTTCATAGTGCTTTACTCTCTAAGTACAGAATCAGCATATTGCCCCCAACAATCTGCGTCTTCATTTTACCAACCTCGGAAGGATGGAAGGCTTAGTCAACCTTGAGCCAGTGAGAGCCAAAATGCCAAACTGCTGGCAGCCTGTGATCAGCAGAAGTAGCCTGCAGTATTGCATTCTAACCACTGCGCCACCACATCTCCTAAATCTCATACTTTTATTGTGAAAGCTAAAGCATGCCAGAGTCACATCTAAAATATATATTATAGCCAAAGTATATTTTATGTGATTTACCAGAAAATATAATTTTGGAATTTATTATCTCATTTGGATAATTTGTATGAGAATAACTATATATTTTTCAGCACAAAACAAACATGTATCTCACAATCTGGGATTATACCTTGTTTGTCTGTTGTTTTCACTGTAAGTACTATATATGGAATGCTACTGCAGTATCTTAGCTAGAAATTAACACAAACTACTGTTTCTTAGTGTACATAGAAATTTATAGTATGCTTCATCTTCCCACTGCCTGATGTTACCATTTGTACTGTAAATATACAATTCTATATTCATCTACGTAGGAGACAAAATAGGTTGATACATGAAAAAAGTTTGGGAGGTGAAATGAATGGACATTATTCTATCAACTGATTAATCATTTATCAAATATAGATTAGTAATGCAGTCAGTTCTTGTAGAACTGGAACAAAAATTTCTGTTGGTAAGCGAAGTGGTTATTAAACAAAACATCATGTGACTGTGCTGTTTGGTGATGGCAGTTCTGACAGTTCTGGTTGAAGTTATTAGGGAACCTCATGCTTCTCCTGCCTCCAGATGACCATTGTTCTCTTCACTTCTCCTGCCCTGTGCTGGGCTTTCCAATGTTGGTCAGTTGCATATCCCACACTGTGGGAGCTCTGTTGGTACAGAGCTCATCTGCACAACCTGGCCATCAAGCTCCTGGCAAATCTACTTCACTTTACCAGTCTCAGCCCATTGCCAGCCAAGGATCACACATGTGTAAGTGAGCACAGTATGGATAGATGAGAAAAAGGAGACAACAAAAGGCAACAATGGTGATGGGTAAGCAGGAGTAGAATACAGTGACCTCTTCATCTTGGCCATGCAATTCAGGGTGACCCATAGGGCAGATGTGGGGAATGGGGAAGATAGGCTGTTGGCAGAAACCATTCAAGCAGAGTAGGAGAACCTGAGTATGGGACACTGTGATGGCCATAAATGCAGACTGATTGCTAAGCACTCAAGCTTTGATTATGTAACTTGGCGATACTGCAATAACTGCAATTTTGAAGACTGGTTGGAAGTCATTTTTTCAGAGTCTTCGTAAATTTGAACATTTGTTGAACACATGGACTATTTGTCAAGCATTACTATAGAAATGATCAACAGTACATGGAAATACAGAAAAAATGAGCTGAATATAGTAATGTCACAGCAGACAGAATTCATGCTAACTTGTTTTCAACATACATACTTGGAGAATGGTGAAAGGTCCAGCAAGATTTTGACTAATTTCTTAAAGCAAAAGAATGATAGGGTAGATTCCATTTGCTAGAAATGAAATAAATGAATTATATACTGTAAATCTTTATTTTTAAAATTTCTATGAGGAGGAGGATGGAAGAAGAAGAAGGAGAAAGAAGGGGAAGGGGAATGCTAGAACAAAAGATTTTATTTCATTTTACATGCTACATTGTGAATGCATTATTTCATGCTTGACAGATTATGGGATCTGTATAATTCATAATATTTTCCTTGATTATTGGCTTCTAAAAATATCTTTTACATAGTAGTCTTTTAATTAAGATTAATTAGAGGGAGATTTGTCACTGCTAACCCCTTCCCAACATGACTACCTTGATTTTATTGGTAATACAACAAGAAAATGACAAATGTCTTTCATTTATAGTTTCCCACTTAGGCACAGAATTTGCCTTTATATTTTGTCTTAATCTTGTCAGAAAGCAAAATAAGATAAATATATCTTATATATCTAATATATAAGATAAATAACACAAAACTGATCCTTGTGATAATAGATAGTCTTAAAACATCCAAGATTTTATAATATAATTTTGAATATGTTGGTTAATCTCATAATAGCATAATGATACAACAAATGGGCAACTCTTATACATACCCCATCTTCACAAAAAACAGTTAATCTGCTTCTTTTATCCTGCCTATGCAAACTAACCTAGTAGAAACATAAAGCTAATTTGTAAAATGTAGATATAATTGTAACTCAGTAATGATTTGCCATATTAAATTATTATAATAAAGACTGAAAAAGAATATTATTAAGTACGGTAAGATGCAGGTCATTCTTAGGACGCAATATTATCCAATAATATAACTTCTGATTTGGAAGTCATCTCTTATCAACCCTTTATCACTTTCTAATATTCATAATTCATGCTGTTTTTAATTCTAGCTAACAATTTACTTTTACTAATCTCATAGTAAAATAAATTTCTTTCCTCAAAAGGGTGGTTGTGCCCAAAAAATCCCAGGTTATCACTTAAAATATTTTGAGTTTTCTAACTGAAACAAAATGCAAGGCTATAAGCATAGCTGCTACTTTAAAAAAAGGCTGAGAAGACATCTACAACACTGTGCCTCCCTATTGCTAATTCTATATCATAGAGTAGAATAGAAATGATTGATGATGATACAATAAAATTGTATTTGGATGTAAAACAAACCCATTATGGGTAATAACAGATGCAGGCAAATGTACTCATGCAGTTGGCATATATTGTTACAAAGGTACTCATGCAGTCGGCATATAAACAACATTTAGAAATGTGTATATTCAGTTTATATAGTTTCCCATTCATATACATCTCTGAATAGCAGAAAATAATAGAAGAGTTGCAAATGTAGATACAATACTTAAAATTTGTTTTCATAGATTTTCACGGGTGCAGGTATGCAGGTCTAGGTCTGTTCAGGTCTTTTCCCGTGTAAGTTTGAGAATATCTTTGCAACATTTGTTGGAATGGAAAAGAGATCAAAACACAAACAACCCAGAAGATTACAATAACGACCCAGAAGATTACAATGCAGGACCAAGGACACCACAACAAAAGAACTCGCAAGGCCTTCACACAGCCCATTATACCAACATTAACTCCATCAACTAATCAAGAGGCAGTAGCGCAACCAACCAGCCCAGCATACCACGCCCTCCCACCAGTATTTATAGAGAGACAGCAGCTCCGGTCACACACTTCTTGCACTGGCTTGAAGCAGATATATATCAGTCATCCTTAAAAAGTTATGTTTATCACTGGAAATCAAACACTGTGTATGGGCGAATAGTTAGGTTTTCAGTTGTTCCTTTGAAAAATGACAGCATTTCAATCAGCTGAAGTTCCAATCAGGATAATGCCAGAGATGGCATCCACTTTGCAAACTTTAAAAGGAAGATAGGCAAATTAATGAAATATAGCAGTAGCACTTAGACTTTTATACCGCTTTGCAGTGCTTTACACCCCTCTCTAAACAGTTTTACAGAGTCAGCATATTGCCCCCCAACAATCTGGGTCCTATAAAATTACTACTAGTCAGTAATTATGATGGCTATAAATTAGTGCACTTTCTGACTGTCAGTCCCTTTAATTAATCCTATCCTTGAAGGTTGGGAGAAAAGAGAACAAAAGGGATGTGAATCCCTTCTGGAATCTGTTTGGATGAAAAATCCTTCAAAATTTAAATGTTTGAAAGTTTCTTTCTTCTTTGCCTTTCAAAACATTCATGTGAGAGCTTTCCTTCTTCTTTATTTCTTTTGAAGGTATACTTGAGTGTACAAAATAACAGAGTTGGAAGAAATCTTGAAGATTTTCTAATCCAATCCCCTGCTGAAGTGGAAAACCGTATACCATTTCAAACAAAGATTTTCCAATCTCTTCTTAAAAACCTCCAATGATGGAGCTTCTGAAGGCAAGCCATTTGATCACCATACACCACTGCATAGTGAAATGATTAACCTCTTAAAGAAAGCATCAACAGGACAGAGAGCCCCTGTATTCTTCCCCCGGTGGATTACATTTAACCTTCAAAAATAAACTGTCTTGTCCTTTCCATCAGTGTCCCTGCAATTTTTTTAATGCTTGTACAAGATAAAGAGGAAAGGTGGGTATCTTTCTTTCTGTGTGCAAATAATACTCTCACAAAAGCAGAGCAAAAGAAGCAGCTCAACTTTATTACAGTATGCATTACTTTTAATATCAGAGACAGTATGCCTATCCTCTGAACATCATTTGTTCTTGAATACTGGAAGGATATTGCAGCCTTCATAACTTGTTTGCAGACTTTAGCTTGCTAACTATAGAAGTTAAATGCTGAATTGCAGGCCACTGGCCTTATGTTCCAAGTTGAACATAATTATGAAAAATGTACTGAATGGCAGCTAATCTGCTGTAATTGGCCTTGAGCCCATCTTCCAAAGTAAAGTGTTTTTCACACCCAATTTCTCCTCCACATGAAATATGGCACAAAGGTATCATCCTGGTTCTTGAATCAACCAACAGCAACTGAATGTTTAAAGTATCTGATTTTTTTTTACTAGAATAGTTGTATGAGAAAACTGCAATATTAATAAATCTTATTCCTTAGATTCCTTTTCATGTATTTAACAGAAATGTTAAAAATAGCACTTACACCAGATAGAACTTACACCAGATATGCAAAAGAGAAAGAGTTTGTACAGCATTTTGCTGGACAACAGAGTTTCCCTCCAAAATCTTTTTAAAAAACAGAAGATTGGACCCAATCTATCTCTCCAATTCCTTTTAAATTTTGTTATATATGATTTGCATATCTATCATTTAAAATATTTTCAGCATAAGGCATACCTGGCTCAGAATTTGCACTGACATTGTATTTTATTTAGAAGAAATTACTGAAATTAAGATAATGGTGAACTTTCAGAGATCTGATACGGATACGGTCAAAATAGTAATAAATCCATTGATTTCTAGATTAAATTTCATTTAAAAAATACACTACAGCATACAAGTTCTGGGTTTTTAAAAAATCATTTAGAAGCTTAACACTCCTGTTCTTTGATGGATATCTGTCAACTGCAAGTTGATTAGAACCTCTGTTCACTGTAGGAGCAAGATCAGGAAGCATAAGCTAACAGCAGGGCAATGGCATCCTGCTCACCCCTTATTCTATGCAAGCATAACACGCAACAGGAAAAACCAATTACATCTGAGAGTTTTGCTCAAAGTAACACGGAGAATTGTCAACAATGATTATTTCTGAGGACCATTTCTTCATTGCACAGACTTCAGCAAAGAATGCTAGCATTTCCTGTGGAAACTTTTTTCGGGGGCCAATAACATCCCACCAATTTCGCTCTTTTTTTTTAATGTTTTTAGCAACATACCGTAAATAGACACACTGTATGGCATTCTGACAATAACCACAATGAAACGTTCGCACAGTTCTCTACCTCGCTGACTTGTTTCAGAAAGCATCAGGAGACAAGAAACAAAAAAAATAAAATAAAGGGGGGGGATTTACATATCATCAGAGGCAAAGTCAGAAGCCAGAGAGCCTCTTAACCGTCCATAAAAGTGGCTCGCAAATCTCCGAATCAGATTCTAAATGGGACTTCCAGGTCTGTTGCCTTTATAAAAATCCTCATTGATCTCGCTCGCTTTTCTCTCTGCATTTCTCATCCTCAGTACTACTACTATACGTTGCTGGTTTCTAGACGTTGTTTGATAGCCACCCATTTAAAGCGCGGTAGTGCTTGTCTAAGACACCTTTTTTTCTTTTCGAGTGGGTAAGGTGTGATCTTTCCGTAGTTGGCTATGGGAACATCTCCCTCTCTGTGTAGCGCACACACATGTTTAAGAGGTTTCCCTGCTACTACAGGCAGCGTTCGTCCCATTTTGTTATCCAGAGCTTCCCGCTTGGCAGGAAACTGCTCCTTGAACAGAAAGCTTGAGGGAAAGAAAGAAAGAGAGAGAGAGAGAGAGAGAGAGAAGGTAGGCTACAAAAGAAGAAGCCGAACAGCGCCGAGAGACTCGAGCAACAAGAAGGACCAGGCGGCTGCTTGGGAGCTGTTGCTGCCGGCGTGAGCTTCCCGTTCAAAGAGACCCGCAGCTGCGGCGTTACTATAGTGACACCGCCGCTAAACCCTTTTCCCGGTAGGGCAACCCGGGAGACCCGGGCAGACCGAGTCCCAGCCGAGCTCGGCGCCTTCCCTGCCTCTCCCCCCGCCCCGCTCTAAAAAAAAAATAATCCAGGCAGCCGACAAGAGCGGAGAGTCCCCGCAGCAAACTTGTGGCAGCCGCCCGAGCTCCCTCCCCGCGCTTTCTCGTCTTCCCTCAGGTGGAACTTGCTCGCACTCACCCTTCTCTCAAGGCTCGCGGCTCCTCCGGGGACTCCTCTCCGCGGCGGCTCGACAAGCTCCGGCTTCCTCCTCCTCCTCCTGCTGCTGCTGCTGCTGCTGCTGCTGCTGTTGCTGTCTGGCTCCAGCAGAACGCGGCACGGGAGGGCTTGGGGACGCGGAGCGCCGGCTTCTCGGCTGCTTGCGTCACAATAAAGCCGAGGCCATTCCCCACGCCGGGAATTCGGGGGGCTGCCGAGAAAGGAGGGAAGGGGGGGGGTCTGCCACGTGACTTCAAAGGGAGGCCCTGAGGGAGAAGGGAGGACGAGCGGGCGGAGAGGTGACGGCCGGCGGTCAAGCCGAGGCAGCTCTCCTCGAAGCTGAAGGCTGAGCGGCTGGAGCTTCCCCACCCACCTAGCTCCCGATGCTGAAATAGCCCCTTCAAGCCCCCCTCCTCCGGCCGCTCCTCACCGACCACGCGTCCCCGTCTCCCCTACTGTACTCGATCGCCTCAGTCTTCACTTCTTTCCGCTCTTCTCCACTCTGTCGCTCATTCCACCCCCCTCTTCACAGGTCCTGTGGTGCCTCTGCTCTCTCCTTTCCTCTTCTTCCCTTCTATCTTTCCTCGCCTTTCCTTTGGCAAGCCTTCCTCGGCTCTCCTGCCTGTCTCGCTGCCGCCTCCCGCCTTCATTTCTCGCCCAGTCCCAGTTCTTCTTCCCGACCCATTTTGCCTGCCCTTCTATCTGATCTCCCGCGTCCTTTTTCTTTCTCTGTGGCGCCTCTTCCTCATCCTCTCCGATTTTATTCCCGCGCGTTTGTGTATGTGTGTGCCGCTATACTTTCCTAGGCGTTGTTTCTTCTTCAAAATATTCTCCTGCTTTCAGAGCTGCTTCTGTCGCTACCTATCCCGAACAATGGGTAGCCTTGGCATCTCTGAAGAACCTAAAGGGTTAATAAACTTTTGTGCGGAACAAAATGTGTTTTCTGTGTCAGTTCAGAGGATAAATAAAAGGAGTTTATTTTCAGGCTCAGTTAAGAGGACATGAGCATGATACTGTCTTATTTGTCTCTAAATATTGCCTTTTTTTGTTTATTCAATTTATCTGGAACATCTCTTGTTGCTTTAATGTAGTCAATTAAGGCGAGGGTGGACTGAATAAATGCATGCAGATAAATCATCTCTCCTCCTCATTATAGTCAATAATAAACTAACTTTGAGGTTCCTGTTCAGATGGATAACTTGGAAATGATCCTGGTAAGTGTGCTGTACTTGATTGCGAAAATGCTTGCTATCCCATGTGATCTGAACAGATCATGGACCACAAAAAAATAAATTCCCTGAAAGAAGTAGTAGTAAAAGAAGGAAAGACAATGGGTTACAAAATGGATTGAAGAGATGGTAGGATTGTCCTTGGAAAAGTTACAAGGGTTTTCAACTAACTACAAGAGCAAAAGGTGGAATCCTCCTCCCTCTTTTTTTCCATAATTCTAATCTGTGTGAGTTCAGTTCTATGCATAGCCCAGTTAATGGGGCAAAAATAAAATATAGATCATAGGAATGGTAGTTGTGTCACCTTAATATTGCTGAGTAGCCGTATCCAGCAGCCTCAGCCAGAATGATCAATAGTGAAGGAGGCTCAGGGCTGCAGTTCAGGAGTATCTGATGGGGCTGGTTTTTCATCCCAGATGAGCTCATGCTGACTTATTTTGCTGTTGTCTGCATGGTGTTTCCAGATAAGTGTTAAGTTTTTGCAAAATGTAGGCAGTCAGTAGGAAACAGACCATTCTTCAAAAAAAAAAAAAAGAGGATGTGTGTGTGTGTGTGTGTGTGTGTGCGTGTGTGTGTGTGTGTGTGTGAGAGAGAGAGAGAGAAATATACAAATGGGACTCATCGATGAAAATAACAAGAAGTGTATGTTATTCCATGCATCAGTTCCTGTGTTCCTTAGCTCTAACAGTCTTTTCCTATGCAGAGATAGAAGGAATCAACAGGCAAGAGAAACAGGCAGTTCAATTATAAGGGGTGCTTAAATTCCCAGAGAGGGTTAGGACTCCAGTTCTGTTGACAATAGATGTAGAATAAAAAATGAGTAAAGTCTCTGAGCGTTATGCATGCTACATATGCTATGCATGCTAGGTATTAAGGAATCTAAATTGGCCTAAAGATTGTAATTTGTCAGTTCCCTCTGGTATAAAGTATATACTGTACATGCACATTGCATTGTTCCGTCTATTAGTGAGACAATAGGAAATGTAAGTAATTTTCCTCTTCTTGGTTCGATTTGGTTCTCAAAGAAAATCATCCATCCACTTCACAAAATAGAAGAAAAAAACAGTGATAAAGGAAAGAGAGAATTCTTACAAGTTTACTTTGGATTAATAAATTACATGGCATTTTGGAAAAATAATGGGTTTTGGGAAAGGACAAAGCATGAAAACAATCCATATAGTAAAACATCATCTCTCTCACCACATTGTAAAATAATCCCCCTCCAATATAAAAAATACAAAGCTCCATTTGGCAGGCCCTAAGCAGTGGGCCTTTTCTTTGCTGTGATGCCTATACTGTGGAATCTTCTCCTCCTTGAGGTGCGGTTGGCCTCATTGCTGTTGAGTTTTTGGAGGTACCTCAAGACTTGGTTAAGCCAGCAGGAACCCCAGGAGATATGTGAACTAGTGAGGTGACTCCACTCTTTTGACATTCCTTCATCTATTATTCACTGTTTTAGTTTGGTTTTTATGCTTTATTTATTATTTATTAAGTATTTTAGTTCTCTTATATGCTGCCCAGAGTCACTTGTTTACGAGATTGTCCCAAAGGTGCTTTTTCAAGACGCAACTGGACTTTTTGGTTTTTCTTTGAAGATGTTTCACTTTTCATCCAAGAAGCTTCTTCAGCTCTGACTGGATAGTGGGGAATGGAAGGATTTATACTCCTTCCAGACAGCTGGTCATTTGCATTCTTTTACAGAGTTGCTGAGGCCATCTGGAGGTGTATCTGTGTCATCAGGGTCACTTGCATGGTTGTTTATTAGATGAGTGGCTATATAAATTGGTTTAATAAATAATAAATAAAGAAGAAACAGCAACAGCTCAAGGATCATTACTCTTCAAAAACCCACCCAAATAAAGATTTTCCAGGCTTGCCAATTTCCAGTAACAAAAAGGCACATATGTACTCTTGGGGACAAGGTATCCAAATATATTGGGGCTATTGTAGAGGTATGTCTTTTGAAGGATGGAATATGACCACACTCTCTTGAGATAATCTGGTAGGATGAATCAATATAAAGCAGGGGTTCTCAATTCCCAGGCAGCAACATACTACTGGGCCATAGCTATTTGCAATCGGGACATGGGTCGGTACACACATATGCCGCACAGCTTGACTTGTGCAAGCAGCAGGCCAGTATGCATGTGGATGCACATGCAGCTCAGCTTGCAGTCTAGTTGCATGTGCATGCATGGGCAAGCTGACCTGTCACTCACACAAGTCAAGCTGTATATGTGCCAACTCATGTGATCTTATTCTCCCCTCTCCACCAAGCTGCAAAGTTTGGTGATGGCTGATATAAGGAACTGTAATGGTGCAGTGCTTAGAATCCAGTATTGCAGGCTAACT
>JANHFJ010005752.1:91944-109368 GCA_032468195.1 Cerberus rynchops
ATGTTTAGGGCGTTTATGTAAGATGACAGCTAAAATAAAAATTATAGGTTGAAACACTTAACAATTTGACATGAAGATGATTCCACTTGCCATTTAAAATGGGAAGTACAAAATCTGAATTAATGTTAAATACTAAGAATACAAAAGTAGAACCAATAAGCAAATTTAATTAACTTATAGTTTACAGCAAACACTGAAAGTGATAATTTTGTTTTCTTTTGCTTAAGATGGATCGTATATTGAAGAAGTAAATAAGAGATTAAACCTAGGGAGAAAAGCAATTATAAGATTATGAAAAAATATGAATATTTCTATGATAACAAAGATTAGAATAGTTAAAAATGTCATTCCAGTTATAAAATACACTGTGAAAACTGAGCACTGAAAATGAATGGGGGGTGGGGGAGAGAGATTAGAATTATGGAATTTGGATCTAATTGTAAATTCAGTGAGAGTTTTCCCTTAAACATAACCTGGAAGCTTCAGTTAGCATACAATATAGTAGAAGAACATCTGCAGAAGCCAGATACTTATGTTATTATATCAGTTTTGTGCCATTAAACTTATTTATTACATTTATAATTTCATCATTAATGGTGCTTAAGTTTTACATTGGCTGCCTATTCACTTTTGTGTGAAATTTATATTGCTAATAATAATGTAAATAGTGTACAATCACACTATCAGAAAAACTGAATATATGAATATATACTTTCTAAAGCTTCAGAAGAAGCATCCATAACACTGTTTTCTCTTTCACCAGTAAAAATGGTTAAGCTGAAAAGTATTTTAGGAACAGTATTATTTTAAGAACTGTATTTCTGGTTTTCCATTTTCTTCCTCTTTTACAAGAAAACTCCTAAAGTATTTCAATTCTATACTGCTTTCAAGAGATTTTATATCATTATACAAATGCACTCTATTTAAATAGGCAAAAATTTGTACTATGATACTATAGTACAAATTTAGTAGAGATTAACATGAAAAGTGTTAAAATAATGGTTTTGCACAAGCCTATTGACACATATGGCTATTTGAAAAGGTAAGACAATTATGATTTTTATATTTTTAAAAATTTCTGGTGATACTGATTTCAATTGAGGCAAGTCTTTCCTATGCTTAAAATAGTTTTATTGTATTTGTATTAATTGCTAGTAATGTTGAAGAACAGCCTTAGGAGTTAATGCTAACATTTTCAATTATTGATAACCTACTATTGTTTAATCAAATATTATGTCTTAACAAACATGAGACATCACAAATGTCAAAAGAAAAATGTAGAGAAAAATAAAACATGAAATAATTGAAGAACTTGTTTTACTAATAAGAAATTAAAGATCTACTGCTCAAATCTCTAATAACATTCATAATATGTATCAGAAATGATACAAAATTCTAGTATTTTAAAACATGTCAGTGAATTAGGGATTATAACAAAACATAATGTTAGGAATGCTCTCGTTCACAGACAAGCAGACAAATGTTAGTTTGCAATTCACATATCAGATATATGTCATGATAATTTCCTTGTGAGGGCAGCTCTTTAAGATTTTGAATAAATTTTATCTCTTTCGCTATGTCTTTAAAATGGTTTGATTGATATTCCCTCTTTCAGTAAGACATTACTTTCAATGAATATATTTATAGATACTGCTAGGGACTGTTGAGTATAAGCATTGGAAACTAAAGAACTTTAACTACAGCCATCAGAATTACAAGTGTAGTGCACAATTTAAAGTTCACACTTTATTGTGAGGTAGGCTGCTGTTCAAGAATGTAGCAGACATACTATATGCCATTCTAAATGCCATTTTTGATTATAGCACTTGTTGTGACTTATATACCAAATCTTAAAATATTACAAATCTTTTAGATTCTAATGTACTGTAAGTACTTCTTTCTTACAGTATAGCTCAGATTTAAAGATCATCCTTAGGTAAAATTCTCTTTTTTTCGCTAGAAAAAACTGATAAATACATACACACACACATACATGCACACACAGACATGTGGAGACTTGTACATTGGAGAAACTAAATAAGCACTTCACAAATGCATAGCAGAACATAGGAGAACAAACTCAACAGGACTGGATTCACCAGTCTTCCTACATCTGAAAGACAAAGGTCACTCTTTTGAAAACAGCAAGGTTCATATTCTGGACAGAGAGGACCACTGGTTTGAAAGAGAAATCAAAGTATCTATATTAAAACTGAACAGCCTTCCCTCAACAAAGGGAGTGGGGGGGAATATGATACACTTATCTCCTGCTTACAATACAGCAGTTCCAAGAAGGTTCCACATGCATTTGCACTCTGATTTAGGCGATTCTGAGGACACAGATAAATTCCCAAGTGGCCTTAAGGACTTTCAGAAATGCTAACAACTGGATGACTGCAAAGAATATAAATCCTTTCATTTTTCCATTGGTTCAGTTACAACTGAAGAAGCTTCTTGGGTAAGAAGTGAAACATTTTCAAAAGAAAAAACCCCAAAGAAACTCCAGTTGTCTTGGGGGGGGGAGTACCTTTGGGATGACCAAATGTTAAGAATAAATGCATACAAAGCCAAAATTAAGAAAACAGCAATAGCCAGCAAATATCGTCTCTGCAAAGAAGCTGAAGAAACAGTGCATCATCTAATTAGTTGCTGCAAGAAGATCACACAGAGTGACTACAAGCAACAACTTGACAAACTAGCAATAATGGTGCCTTGAAATACTATCTGCTAGAAATACCACTTGCCTGAAAGCAAGACATGACTGGAGTACAATACAGACAAAGTAATAGAAAAGGAAGAAACTAAATGCTCTGGGACTTTAAAATTGAAATGGACAAGTATCTGCCACACAACAGCCCAGACTTAACAATTATTGATAATAAAGATAAAAAGTCTGGATAGAATATAAAGTCATTGCAACACCTGGAGACAGCAGAATAAAGAGAAAACACTGGAGAAAATCACAGAATATAAAGATTGTCAAAGAGTAATGGTAGTAACATCCTATTTTAAGACCTTTAATATTATTAAACAACAACTTCTCCTTAGCCCTTAAAATCCAGTTTTAATATCTGGTCGACAGTGTAATCAACTATTGTATCACCATCCTATATTTTTAGCTTTATCACAGAACCAAATATAAATTTAAGATTAAACGTTTATCTGCTGACTGTTGTAGTTTGAAGATACAAGTTAAAACAGTAAATGAAATACAAACAAACATAAGAAAATCCTAATGTTATACTTATAACATTCCCTCCTCCCTTAGTTGTTCATAAATAGACTATTGACATTCACTGGGTTAAAGGAGTCATGTAGTGATTAAGTTTGGAAGGCATAATTGTTCTTGTCATGCAAACTCCGCTTGAAGTCAATATATTTTTATCATATACATTTTAATCACATATTAATAAACAAGAAAATGTGTTTTATTGATGGCTGGATTAGATTATTGACCAACTCAACAACTCTCTACACTGATTCAGAAAATATAAACAAGGTCAGCATGTAAAGATAGGGTAAAGTATATCAAAGATGTAATTTCACTTAGGCCTTTGTATGATTTATTCATTTTCTATGCAGTACTTCAATACAGTAAATAGTTTCAGGCATATGATACAATTCAATTCTCTTTATATATTAGGTCATGGCAAAGAAAAGCTAAAGAATGAACCTATATTAAACCTATACCTGTACAATAATTTGAAGTAAAACTATCTTCCAAAGGAGGTTACTATTTCCTATTAAAAACTATTCCACAGTTTATTAAAAGAACTTTGTGGACAATATCTAATAATCTCTTCATATGGTCTCCCTTTCAGATGTACCATATCCATGCACACATATCCAGTGTGTGCATGGATATCTGGGTATCTGACTTGCTCGGTATCTGACCCTATATGTTTCTGGAATTAGAAAGAAGAAAAATCTAAGATCTGAAATCCAAATCTCATTTATCAAATCAGCTTTTTATAAACATTCAGTGCATTTTTCAAATCTTATTTAGTTGAACTCCAGATATTAATTTAAAGATCTAATAGAAATCTTATTTAATTCTGTACAACAAAGACATGTACCTTAACCTGTGTAAGACATTCAAAGATTATTTTCTTCACTGTGACAGTATTTCCTCCCCAAATTCTCAAAAGCAGCTTGAAGGCACAACATCTTTACTTCTTCTAGTTTAGAAACACGGAGAACAAGGAATGAAAATTGCTGTCTGATCCTGAGGTAACAAAAGACTTCCATGCCTACTCCAAGCAGAAGGGAAATAATTTAAACCATGTGCATCCATGTTATGTATATTCTTACTTACACTGAGTACTTTTGTCTATCCAAAACTTCCAGTAGTTCTGTTAGTGGGAAAACTGACAATCAAACCACCTTTCCCACTGAAAAACCTACTAGCACAATTGCAGTCAAGAACCACAGAAGTATAACAAGAGATGAGTCTCCAATAATGGTAGAAAAGTTGCCTACAGGATTCAGCGTAGGATAAGGAAAAGTCAGCTATGTTTGTTGTCAAACTCTTGAAATTAAATCTAGTCTGTTACTTGCTAGGTGGTTCCCCACCTCTCTGTCTCCAAGAGTCACTACCCCACAGGTCATTTCATCAGACAGGCCTAGAACTGATTTTGAATGGGTGGTAAGTCTTTGCATGAAGATGCCCAGAGTGGTGCTAGCTTATTGTCTGTTATAAATTAGGTCAGTGATGTAATTAAGTATTTCTGAATGCTATAGATGGATGTGCATTTCTTTAAAAAATACAGTATCTTATTTCCATTTCTGCTATATATATGTAAAGGCTATTAATTGCTACCTATATCCAGATTCTGTTAAAATGCTAAATAAACCTTTATGATAATTTTGATAGAATGATAGCCACTAACATTTTATTTTAAATAACATTTTGATGTAGTGATATTTGAGAAAAAGTAGCTCAACTTCCCCAATTCTGTTTTCCCCCCCTCAGGTGGCTCTTGCCAAGACATCCATTGTAACAGTTAAAAAAATAGAGATTTTCTTAATCTTGATGATACTGCTATGTAACATGTGGGCCACTAGTCAAGGCGAACACTTAAGATCTTTATATACTAAAGAAGAAAAGCCTTGGTGTAATGACAAAGAAAGAACTACCAGTGTAGAAAGTTATTAAACATTACCACTAGCCCAAGGGCACTGTAGTCTTGAATGGAGATCTTTAAAAAGGCAGAGGTGCAGAGAGAAATGTGTACTCCATTAATACCATGAAATACAATAAGAAGGGAACTCAAACATAAATGAAGAGCTGGATTGCATTGCACATAGCTACAATAAATATTCTTCTGACAGAAAACAAAAGGTGAAGCAGAAAGATATCTACGCCAAATGTAAAAGAGAAATCCACACATTGGCTAAACTGTTCATCCTTGTTAGACTGTGATCCTTATAATGCTGCCAAGTGCACTGAGAAATACTGTGTTACAATTGCCAGTCATATATGTTAAAGCTACCTGGAGGCACCATTAACTGGCACATTTCTCCTTGCCAGAAGTTGTCAAAGTTTTTATTTGTTCTGGCCAAGGTTTGTCATTTTATGGATGTTACCATGTTCATTGGGCTGAACATCTACTACCCCAATAGGCAGGTTTGCACATACTCCTTACGCTTTCATTAAAATCTAATGAATAAATAAAAAGAAAGATAAGAGGCATGTTTGGAGAAAGGAATATATACTGTAGTGAAATTGTCATTTATAAAAGAATTGCACTGATTTGTCCACTGCAATTTCTGGAAGTAATATTGGAAGCACAGCTATAACTTTACCCATGGCAAAGAAGGAGGAGGATATCTCAGAAAATGGATGTGATGACATATAACTATTTTAATAATGTGTGTGTGTGGGGGGGGGAGCCAGAATATGTTGAAATATGTTGAGAATTAAATCCTAGATAGTTGCAGATGTTTCTCTCTGACAATGCAAAGAAAAAAATATCTGCTGAAAACTTTTTGGGGCATCAGGAAAGACATCTGGCTAGTAAACACTTAGCTCTATCCAATCACCTCAACTCTACCCCAGATTAAGGAATTACAGAGTCATAAAAAGGGAGGTATTTTTTAATGCTGAAGTCTTTCAAGGGTTAATGTTGGGATCTATGCTTTATGTTGGCCACATTTGCAAATGATGCTATATATTCTGGCTGCTAAACAGTAAATGTAAATATGAAGAACTTCAGAAGTATCTCTTCAAAATAGATGAATGGTCAATGAAATGCCAAATGGAATTCAGTTTCAGTTAGTGTAAAGTCATGTTCATTGGGATAGAAAATACTAATTTCACCTATACAGTGATGGAATTGAACATAAATATCAGTATCACTAACCAAGAAAAAGGTTGAGGGATCATTTTGTATAACTCAGTGAAGATATCTATTCAACATTAATCAGTGTTACATTTGAACCTGCAAGAGTTTGTATCATTTTGGTGATCAAATTTGTGTGCTATCTTGTGTGCTCATTCTATATAAGCAATGGTTTGAGAAATTAGGATTCTTTAGCTTGGAAAAAGAACCAGGGCCAATAGTTATCCAGTGAAGTTTATTGGAAGAAATTTTGAACAGATAAAAAATACATAATGTATTATTATAATATAAACATAGAATTAATCACAAAAAATGGTGACCACATGGATAGATTTAAATGGCAATTGGATAAATTAATGGCAGATGTGTTCATTGTGAGCTATTAATTTTTCAATAGATTGTCTTTGAAGATGGGAATATGTGCATGACAAAATGGTAGCATGTTTGAATACTTTTGATGAGAAGCTCATGATGCTTCAAGATCTGACATAACCATTTTTATTTCAGCATGCATAAGATAACAGATATTATCTAAATTTTGCTTAGATTTACAAATAATGGTACAATTTCTTCCCTATATGCATATAAAAACTTCAAATGTACTGATAGTGTCACAACACAAATATGTTGTTATTCATATAAGCCTGATAGTTCTGAAATCTTCAGGTCATTCACAGAAAAATATTATAATGCATTCTTATAAATTAAACAAATGAATTTACACTAGATTGTAAGCATTCTTAAGTTTGTATTTTTATTTATTCAAACTGGAGAATCAAATCAGATCAATATGATTTAATTCTAGTAAACCCTCAGTTTAATCAATTAATGATAAGAAAATGTGTATTAGAATCAAATATCCATTACATTCACTGATGTCTGCTAAATTGAAGTCTTGTAAATTAAGAGTTTACTACACTTAACTGATAGAGCAAAAGCAATATCAGTTCATGCATGGAAATGTCCAAAATTGTCTGGATTGGTTTGGAGGCTAACAGTCTGATTTTCTGATTCCATTCAAAGAATTAGTTCACTTTGGAAACATAATCAAACTGCTTTTGAAAAGAATCTTCAAACCAAATATTCACACAGAGCTGGGGACTGAATGGAAGTACAGTCATCTATGGGAACTACTCAAGTTTTTGAGCTGTGATAATATACCTGGCCACTCATTAAAAAAAAACCTTGGTATTTTATTATGTAAAAAATAACTGATATACATTATTCCACATCCTAAAGATTAATAGCTTATTTTACCAATGCCTCTGTTGGAGACTGATTATAGCCATGATGTCATTTCACCCAGCCAATCAGATTAGTTTTCTGTCATTTCCATTCAGCTTCAGGATTCTTAGAATAATGAAGAAAACTACATTCCATGTTTTTTTAAAGCAGTGCTAACAGTTAACAAATATGATGATTTATAAATGTGATTATTTATATTAGGGGTGGGGAACCATGGCCCTTTTATGATTAGTGGACTGGCTCAGGAATTCTAGGAGTTGAAGTCCACAAGTCATGAAAGGGCCATGGTTTTCCACCCCTGGTTTATATGAAATTGTTTTCAGAAACTAAAATGGTTGCATGTGATTTCTTTGAAAGTTAATTATTTTATTTATTAATTTATTATTTATTATTTATTAATTTAATTTATATACCGCCCCCTCTCCCAAGGGACTCGGGGCGGTGTAAAGCCATTAAAAACATACAAGGTAATTAAAATCAAATTAAAATAATTAGATTATGGCCAATTAATTTAAAAACAGTTAAAAAAATTTAAAAATCCATTTAAACAAAACCCCATTACATTAAAAATTAGTTAAATATAATTTAAAATTCAGTTTAAAATTAAATTAAATTCAACCCTAAGGTATCAGGCCAGGCCGGCTCGTTGAAATAGATGGGTTTTCAGGGCATGTCGGAAAGCCTGGAGATCCATAATAGGTTTGACTCCTAGTTGCTGAAAGATGATCTCAGAACAGCCATAGCTGAATCTTCTCAGGTGAATCCAATGCATGGTGGCAGCACAAGACTTTTCTTCACTGTACTCAAATTATTATGGCTTTCCAAACCAGAACTAGTTTCTTTCATTTTCTCCCACAAACACTTTGCTCTTAGCCTAGGTGCAATATAGCTACCACTTTGTTCATTTCACAGTTGACCAAACAAGGGACCAACATAGGCAGATGAGCAGCCTCTTTCCATTTCATTACTGGTTATCTGTAGGGCAATGACTTGTGTGAATCTAAACACACTGTGTGCGATAATAAACACACTGTGCCATTGCTAGTTCTCCTTTCCCTCCTTCTCTCACTACTAAGCTCAAAGCGAAGGCAGTAATCTTATAGTTGAAATGCTTAGCAACCACAGGTAAAAAAATAAAAGAAGTTAATAAGTCATAATTTATATGTGAGATGATTGCAGGGGGTTAGTAGCACATTTCTGGTACAGTTAGACTTCACGCTGAGCATCCTTTCCCCTCCTGACAGCAGATTCAAATCACTGCCATGTACAATGTTTCTAATATGTAAATTGAACAGTGACCTGTCAAACAGTCTTCTGTATGGTGATTTGTTGCACTTTTATATATTAGCTTATACAGGAACTTCTGTAAATCATCCTATCTCTGAAAACAAGCAATGTGAACAGCTTCTTAATAGTTTCACACTGCTGCATCAATCTTACTAGAACCAAACATGGTACAGATATACAGATCTAGAGCCTTATCACCCAGACTAATGAAAGAATTTTCTATAAAAATAAACAAGTAAATAACATCAGGTTGCCATGTGTAATATAGAAATGGAATAAGGGTTGTGTTGTTTTTTAAAACTCGTTAATCAAATCCAAATAGTCAATCTCTTTGACAAATAGTAAATTACAGTTCCATGGCTCTTGTGAATTTCCATCTGAATA
Source organism: Cerberus rynchops (assembly GCA_032468195.1). Lineage (NCBI taxonomy): Eukaryota > Metazoa > Chordata > Lepidosauria > Squamata > Homalopsidae > Cerberus > Cerberus rynchops. The sequence goes on from JANHFJ010005752.1 coordinate 101,202, forward strand.
ATTCAATTTGCTTCAGTAAATCTGATCTGGTACATGTGTTTCAAAAAAATATTTAATTAAAACCAGAATCTATGCTTCCATTGCTGTGACATGATATGACATAGCCAGCCAATCAGCTAGAAAAAGTTTCCAGATGGCATCTGTGGTTATCTATTATTCAGCTCATTTCAGATAGACTTCTAACAGCACAATCAAGTTGATTATACACTTACTCAAATTAAATTTAAGTACCCAGCTTTACAGAGATTTATTCACATAACTGCCTCCGTATGGATAACAGATCTATGGAAATGCAAATAAAGAATTGGATTTCAATTTAGACACTTATAATCAACTGGAAGAAGTAGCTGTTGTGCCTCACCTGGTCCTAGTTATTACCTATAAACCCCTGTATGGCACAGGGCTTGCCTATTTGAAAGACCACTTATCTCCAACTGTTTCTGCCCATCTAGTAGGTTCCACCAGATTGGGAACACTCCAGGTCCCCTCCATGAAACAGGCCTGTCTTGTGGACCTAGGAAGTCTACTATTGCAGCCCCACCTTCTGGAACATCCCCTCAGAGTTAATGACAGCTAACCATTCCTAAGGTAAGGTATTATTATATCATTATATTATTTTACTTCTGATTGTCTACATGATCCAGTGCTTTTAACTTTTAGTTTTTATATTTTTTTATATATCTCCCTTATTTTGTATGCTACTTAGACTCTACTGGAGTTGGGCAGTCAATACATTTAAATAAATAACAAATAAACTTTCATTTCCCTTCCACTAAAGACTGGAACCCTTTTACAACAGATAAAGACAGAAAAGCAGAAATCCTAGAAATAAGATTTTGGGGTTTTTGTAGTAAAGTTCTTTTCATGGAAGCTGTTTCTGTCTGATACTAGAGTCTATCTATTTCAGAAGGGCTTCTTGATCTGCTCTGTAGCATTTCTTAAAGAAATAAAGGTAATACAATCTGTTTCTACCAGTCTGGATTGGCATCTAATGGATATTATCATTTAATTTCCTCCAAAGGAAATGTTAAGCAGAGTTTCTTATTCAAAGGCAAATAAGTAGAACCTTACGGTATTTTTCTTGGAAGTGTTTATATTGTCTTTTCTTCAAATGAACATACAGTGATAGAAAGGAGAAATATTTGGCAATATTGTTGGCACTCCAACTATTTCTTTTAGACTTGATGCTATTCCTCTTCAATGGAGAGAACTTGGTAGAACCTGTCAATCAGAATACAGCTGGAAGGGACCTTGGAGGTCTTCTAGTCCAGCCTCCTGATCAACTGGGAGACCCTATACCATTTCAAACAAGTGACTGTCCAGTCTCTTCCTAAAAACCTCCAGTGATGGAAGCACCCACAATGCCAGAAGGCAAGCTGTACCACTGGTTAATTTTTCTCACCATTAGGAAGTTTCTCCTTAATTCCAGGTTGCTTCTCTTCTTGATTAGTTTCCATCCATTGTTGCTTGTCCAGCCCTCTGGTGCTTTGGAAAATAAATCAACCCCTTTCTCTTTCTGGCAGCCACTTAAATACTGGAATATTGTCATCATGTCCCCTCTAGTCCTTCTTTTCTCTAGATTAGCCAAACCCAAATATTGCAACTAGTCTTCATGTGTTTTAGTCTTCAGGCCTTTAATCATCTTAGTTGCTCTTCTTTGCACTTTTTCCTAAGTCTCAACATCTTTTTTGCAACATGGTTTAATTTAGCCTATGTCCATATCATCATAGGCTCTTATATTATATCTATTACTATTTGGAATTCTTTTAATTCAATATACATTGGTCATATTTTTTTTAAAATAGTAAACTCTATAAATGTATCTGCCCCCTTAATATCAATCTAATCTAATCTAATCTAATCTAATCTAATCTAATCTAATCTAATCTGATGCTCTTTTTTATAAAAAGCCAAAACACCAAAATTATCACCTGTAGCCACTGAGATTGGTCACTGTGCCCTGATGTCCAGGCATTAACTTTGCCTTGTTTGTCTAGTCGAGCTTTCCTGGGTTCCCAGGTGAACATATCCATGTTGAGTGTTCTGAAGATACTGGAAGCAGTGATCTGATAATCCTGTATATGTCCTGATTTCATTCCCAAAGGTTCAGAACAACCTAAAAAAATTCAAAGAACATCCTTGAAAACAAATAGGTGAGTAATCTGTAAATGCTGACATTGAGTCAATGCACATGTTTATTAAAAGTACATAGTTTTACTGAGGATTTTATCTCAACACAAGAAAGCAAAATCAAATCTCATCAAAAGCAACTGTTGAACATTTTGTTTTGTTTTATAAACAAAATGATTCCTTTAATTACATTTTAATTAACTTCATAAACTTGTTTTTAATTCTTCATTAGCTTCCTAGACCAATATACAGTACATTAGCTGAAAACTATGTTATAAATGCCAAATCATTTGTTTTTATTTCACTTTCATGAAATGCTGGGAATGATTGAGAGCAAAAGAAGAAGGGGGCGGCAGAGATTGAGGTGGCTAGATGGAGTCACTGAAACAGTCAGCGTGAGCTTAAATGGACTCCGGGGGATGGTAGAGGACAGGAAGGTCTGGAGGAACATTGTCCATGGGATCGCAATGGGTCAGACATGACTTCACAACTAACAAAAACACTCTGAGAGAAAGGAACTGGCTCAAGGTCACCCTTCTGGCTTTGTTCATAAGGTGGAATTTTTAGCACTCACAGCCTTAACCACTATGTCAAACTGAGGCTTTCTGGGTGTATACTGAGTCTCTTTTATTTTATTGCTTTAGGTTTAATTTTGGATTTGAATGTATTTCTGGTGTTAAACAAACACAATCACTTCAGAATTAGTTCTCTGACATGATAAAATATGAGAAAAGGAAAAAAGACGAACAATGTGCTATAGTATCAGAATAACACATAAATTGAAGAATTATAAAAATATGTTTTTTAAAAAGTTAAATAAATGCTGAAAATATATATTGGTTTTTGATATATTTACATAGACATATATAAATGAATAAGAAGACACCAGGATATTTAAAATAATACAGAGAAACATCTAAGAATACTGACCTGATAATTCACAGCCAAGAAGTTCCATTCGCAAAGTACAATGCCTTCTACAGACTTGGGGATACAATCGTATATACTGAGATTTTATTGGTGGGGTGAAAGAATTTGCATAAGGTGTGTTATTATCCACATTTCCATGGAAAACCTGCAACAGCACATAATAGGTTTTAGGTACAAATGACAGATGCAACACACAAATATCGATGAGTGCTTACTATTAATTTAATTTAGGTGTTCAGATGACTAGTGACTCAAAGTGACTTTCAAGAGGGGTAATAAACATAAATTAACAATGCACTAAAAGATGAAACAACCATATTAGATAAAAGTTTAAAATGCAAATGTTCCAACAAATTCACAATTTGCCCCATTTCAGTGTCTCTTCCAAAGGACTTCCTAAAAAAAAAAACACAGGATCATGACTACAATCCTTAAACAGAATGCAAACCCAGACAGAGAAGAGGATATTGACATGGTGAGATGTCAGACATTGTTTTGTTGATGGGACTTGAAACATGTCAATCTTGTCAAATCATACAGGAAGGTTAAAGGTAATTGGAGATAGATGATCTCACAGATATTCTGTCCTTATGTCATCAAGGGAGACACAATTTGGTCTAGTAGTTAGAAACAGGAAGACTGTGAATTGTAGTCCAGCCTTATGCATGAAGTTAGCTGGTTGACTTTGGGCCACTCAATATCTTTCAATCTGAACAATTCAATGGTAAGCCACTTAGAGGTATTACACATATTAGGGTTTTACAAATTATCTGAACAATTCAATGGCAAGCCACTTAGAGGTATTACATATATTAGGGTTTTACAAATTATTCAGAAAATGTACTTTGGAATATTTGTTAATGTATGAATTAGCTTTTTTGAAATGCTTTCTGTGTATAGTTTTATTCCTCTCCCAACTCACTTAGCTTCTTTAGATGTTGCTCCTAGATGTGTACATGTGTATACATCCACAGCCACAGCCATTTCTCTTTCAGACTACCTTTGGATATATGCAGGAACATAACAGAAGTCTAAAGCTGCCATGTATGCCAGAATAATTTGTTTTTTCTTCAAGTATAGTAGTTCCATCCCACATTTTAAAATATTGCTTTCAAATAATCTGCTGAGTTCTACTATTTGATTGATTTAGAATGTAAATCTTTGAACAAGGCTTGCCCCTATTATTCTTGTATATGTCTATTTTGACCAATACCTACCAATGAAAATTACATTCAATAAAATTACCATTACTTAATTTGACAATGTTTAGTAATAAACTATATGTTAAAATGGTTAGCAACCAAAAGACATATATTCTTGATTGGAATTACAGACAAAATGATAGCATGCTTTAAACATTAACCTTCACTTGTCTCTTACCAAAGAGCTCTCTACATTATTCTCCAACTGGTTTACCAGACCATGTCTCTCAATAGTATTTGTTATGTGTAGAACAGGCAATATCAACCACTAATATCACCCAGTTTCATTGCCATACTAGAAATATATATGAAGTTTTTTGGAAAAGATAGGCCACTATTTCTTACTGCTTGCTGTAACTATACTTTTTCTCCATGCTTGTACATGCGTGTATGTTGAGCTTTGTCTTCATTAGAACTTGATACACCTATCTACTTTATGTTTTACTAAGTAAAACACTAATTAGACACCAAAAGGATGCTTTATTATCTTCTGTACAATCACTGGACAAGCAGTTTTGAACCTACCTTCCATAGCAATGAAACATCTTGTAGTAAAACAGCCAATAGGTGTCAGTGTTCTTTAAAAATATTTGAGGCACTATAGGTAAGGACTGGAGTATCAGTTTTTCTACTTCCTATATCCTACCCTACTTGTATGCCTCTATGCATGTTTCAAGTCTTGGCTATCTACCAAGGTTGTCCTGCCTGTCCAAATTATCTTTTATCAAGTCAAATGAGCTTAAAGGCTACTTTTGGATTTTTTAATTAATTATTGCTTTATAAAATCTGTTCCATGACAATAGCTTTAAAACAAACTATATAGTTTGGCCCCGTGTATTGTTGCAATTTCTACCCTCAAATACTCTTGTGTTTAATAATATTTTTTAATATACTGTTCTCTGTTCTTGCTTCAGGACACGAATGGATGATACTGTATTCCATTCGTGCTCTTAAGAGTGAAAAACAATTGGGTATACTTCATATAGGTCAAGATACATTTTAAAATGCATTCTTACTTTTACAATGAGTTTATTCAGTATTTTTAAATATATCCTTTATTTTCAAGGATTAAACATTTGTCAACATAATTAAGGCAGAATTGCTAAATCACTATGAATTTATAAGGCTTGAAACTATTAGTTCCTGTAGAAATTTTTGAGCCATTTGAACATTACTAAGTGTTTTACAAAAGTGTTTGGCAAGCTCTAGGAGCAGATATGTACATAAGAATAGTTTATGTATTGTAAATATATACTTCAAGAAGAAATTGATCAGGCAACTAGAACTAGCTAGAGCTGTGGTTTAACGTCTAGCAAGTACAAAATAAAAACTTGGATTTATATTAAAACTTTATGGTTTTATAATTAATTTGTATCCAATAACTTTTAACTCTTCTATTTCCTTATTGCTTGATTATAAATATACCCTGCTTCCTGCGTATTGCCCATTAAATGTTTTTGTACATGTCTGTGGGTGCTTGACCTGACTTTGCAAATTGAGGGACATATACAATATAATAAAAAGTAATTATTACTATTAATAAATTAATATTCTGCCTTCTCATCTTGAGAAGGAAAAGAAAACTTGCCACATATGGGATGAAACAAAAATTGTACATATTTTTCTCCAACAGCCCCTGCCCTATGGACATTCTATAAAGTCTTGGAGACCTGATTGTCTCTCAGATCTTGGGTTGAGATGGATAGGCTCCTGTTTGGATGTGACTTTGTTATTTTTGTTTCTCTCTGAAGGCCGTGACTACATCCCCATTGGTTGTTTGTACTGGATAATTATGGCAATACATTGTGAGCTGCTCACAATCAGAGTCAGGTGATATTAAAATTGAATAACAATCCAATAAAAGTCCAAATAAATATTAAAAAAACATTGCACAGAATAAAATCTGAAGGCAGAAATGTCACTGTAAGCTTACTTTTCTGTACGTTATGCTATTGAAAGGCTTAGATTTAAAATAATATATTTTATATTATATAAAATATTACTTTTATGTTTATGAAACTGACTTACCATATCTTCAGTGGTGCCTTTCACTTTGTATGTGGTCCATAATTTGCCATCATTGCTATATGCAATTTTGTATGATTTAATGTATTCTGGGCTTCCAATTCTCTTGGCACCTTGTGTGATAACTCCAGTGATTCTCATTTTTCGTTGTAAATTAATCTGAAATTATAATCAGGCATTATCAATGAAATAATCAGTATTGTATTTCATTTACCTGTTGCTATTACTCATATAAATAAAATGTATGGCTTGTCTAACACCAAATTTTCAAGGCTTCATTTAAACTGAAGTTCAACCCACCCACTTATGACACTCAGTTAATTTACAAGAATGTCACATGCTAAAGAACAATAATTTCTTCTAGTATGTTTTCCATTCTCCTGTGCCTATTTCTATGGACACAAGGATAATACAAAACAAAGTCAAGTTCACAGCTTGGAGAATATACCCAACATGGCTTGAGGCCTGATTTTTGTGATAACTTCCACTGTTAAAGTTATATTAAGCAGATCCCATTCTAACTACAGTCTAAGAAACAATACAATTCTTTTAAAAATTATAATTCTGTTAAGATATAAGGAGTTAAAACTTTCTCTCTGTGTAATAAATGCATGTTTTAGTCCTACAAGATTGTGCATTAACCTAACTATTTTTTTGATTAGCAGAACAACTGTTTTGTGAAATATTCCAGTATAAAAATGTCACCTGATAGTGTTTACACATTTTTTAAATAAATCCAATAACTTCTCAGACAATAATAAGAGAATCTTGAAATCAGTGAAAAAGTCTATATTGAAGGAATCTTGTTTAAGTTAAAAAAAACAAAACTCTTAATATATATTTATATTCTTTCCAAGTTTTTTTTTTCAAAATGATCCAGTATGGTTGATCATGGTTAAAAATTCAGTAGGCCAATAATTCTGCTTGGTATTGTATTTTGGAGTCACTGGAAGTAAAAAAATTAGCTTTGTAGAATAAAAAGATAAATATGCATACACACCGGTTAATTAAAAATGCTGTTATAAATGATGTTATATTTCTCTGGTGAAGTGAAAAGAACATTCATAATGTATATTTCATATTGATCAATATTTATGTTGTGTTTGATTTATGAATTTGAAGAAAAGAATATATTAGATTGTTAGTTAAACAAAGCATTTTAAAATATAAGTTAAAATTTATTTATTGCCAGGATTAAATTAGCTAACCTTTACACCTGTCTTAATGAAAAAGACAATTCTGCTCATATATATTTAATGAAGATTTCATAAGGATTTCAAATAGGGTTTATATTTCAATTGTAATTGTTTTAATCTTCTCTGCCTACAAGTGATTTACATAAAGTTAATAGAAAATGTAGGCAATTGACATACCCTAATCAATAAACAATAATTTCTGAGTAGCTTTCATATTAATTCACTGCAATATATAATGGAATGACATTACTGTACAAATCATATGGAGATGGAATTTGGAAGAGCTGCTTAATGAATCCACAAGTTCATTTCTCAAAAATGTCAAAAATGTTTGCCTAGAAAATAAGCATTTGAATGGTGAAAAGGTGTGTATGTGTCTGTTTTAATATTTTTTTAATATCAGAACAGGAAATCAAAGAAAATAGAAACAGGAAAAAATGGGGAAAGCAAAAGACCACTTTGTTCTGTTCACATTTGTTTTAATAAAGTATAACATACAGGATAATTTTGCATCTCTCTCAATATATGAAAGGACTAATTCTTACAATATAGCTGTGTTAAAGAAATTATGATCTGGCTAAGACTTTATGTAGTTTACAGCTGTTTATTTTATTTATTTATTTATTTATTCGAATTTATATACCGCCCCTCTCCCGAAGGACTCGGGGCGGTGAACAGCGGATA
>JANHFJ010005752.1:347684-360172 GCA_032468195.1 Cerberus rynchops
ATTTGGGGGGCGGGAGTTGCCTCATTATATATTGTTATACATATTTATTTTAAAAAGAGTTAAAGTTAAAAAGCTGTTCTTGGATTTACGATGAACAATAGTCTAGACATATATTTTATTAGAACAACATGCCTAAACCATTTTTTTTTAAAAAATGTTGATTTTAGAAAGTATACCATGCCTAACAAAGTTAAGTAAATGATATAACATGCTATAGTGACATACTTTTTTTAACAGATACCTGTTATTAGCATCACTCCATTTCCCCAATTGGACTTCAAAGTGATGTGGTTCAAATAATAAATTGTGTCACAAATAATTCAACTGTGCTAGTAGTTAATCTGTACTAATTAATCTGTGCTAGTAGTCCTGTTAAAATAAGGAAAAGATTTCAAAAATAATACAACACAAGTGAATTCAGGGAAATAAAAGTACTTAAATTTCTGAATTTAAATTTGGTGGAATTCATTGGTTTTTATTTATAAATGGGCATATATAAAACTTTACTGTTAATTCCAGATGGAGATAATACTTTAAGACAGTTTTTACACCCAGAGAGTAAAATGGACAGTACCAAAATGGGATGTGATTAATGTGGGATAAATCATGGAAGAAGCAGCAGCAGAAATTTCTAGTATTTCCTACACACAGCCTATGACACAGTCCTTTCAACAGTTCCAAGAATGCTTCACATCCATTTGCAATACTCGGGTGACTCTAATTCAAATTCAATTTTTTTGTTGGTCACATACACAGTCATACATGGTATGATATGCAGTGAAATGCTTACACGACCGTGTTAAGGCAAAATGGGAGGGTAGGGTAGGAAATAAGTTAGGAAATAAGTTAGGGATAGTTGGGAAGGTGGGAGTGAGATACAAAGGTGGTTCCTGTTATAATCCTGAGTGTTCTTGTGGTTCCTGGTTTAGTGTCCGTATTGCCATATTAATGACACAGATAAACTTCCAGGTAGCCTCAACAACTCTCTAAAAGAATGCAAATGACAGCTGTCTGAATGGAATATAAATCCTTCATTCCTCACCATACAGTCAGAGGTAAAAAAGCTTCTTGCATGAGAAGCGAAATGTCTTCAAAGAAAAACAAAAAAAAATTCATTTGCCTCTTGAAAAAGTACCTTTAGACAGCTATGACCTGGATGTCTGAGAATCTCCATAGATATATCCTACACAAATTAACACACCCTCATAAAACTACACTCTGATTATTTTCAAATTACACAAATATACCATGTGACCTTTTTTTCATGCATTTCTACAAAGAGTTTGTGAAGAAATGTATTCATTTATAAGTGACTGTTGGATCTTTGGCAAGCTTAACTCAATTTGGTCTGCTTTGCAGCAGAATCTCCTTTGATCTAAATATCTCAAATTCTTCTGACAACCCTAATTCAATTTAGATTTCAGATGATTAATTTTATGATGAACATGGTATTTCTATAGCAATATATTAAATCAGTGGTGGCGAACCTATGGAACACGTGCTGGAAATAGCATGCCAAACCATCCTGTGAGCTTTCTTGCATGCCAAACTGTCAAAATATGCCACGTGCAGCCCCACTGGCTCTGCATCCCATTCTTGTACATCGTCGTGTGCCAGCCAGCTGGCTTTTGCTATGCAGGAGCACCGAAACCCAGAACCACAGCATCCCAGCGTGCATGCATGAGAACCAAATATACAGTTTCCAGTATGTGCATGCACTCTGGCCAACTGTTCAACATGTGTGCATGAGAGCCACACTGGGACACTGTGCTTCCAGGTTTCGGTGCTCCCACATGGCAGAAGCCAGCTGGTTGTAGCACGACAGACAGCAAGAACAGGATGCAGGGACTGCGCGCGACAGAGCACAAGAATGGGATGCGGAGCTAGTGGGGCTGCACGTGGCTTGCGGGACGGTTTGGTGTGCCCTTCCGGCACAAAGGCCAGCATTTGGTGATGTAAAAGGTTTGCCACCACTGTATTAGATTATCCAGGTGGTAACATGACATTTAATATGGAAAGTTACTTAATGGAATATATTTTTCATATATTATATTACAGTTGGTTTGTGAAGATATGGATCTGCAGAGGAAAAGCAGAAGATTCCAAGGTTTAGTCAGTTTAAGATCACCTGTAATCTTAGTTCTACCAGTATTTGGTGTCTGGTCTGGACCAAATATGTTGTTCAGTTGCTAAGTTATGTCCTACTTTTCACGATCCCATAGATCATAGAATAGTAAGATACAATATACTAGCATAGGCTTTCATGGCTGGCATCAATTAAGCAATCAGAACCAAAGAAAACTAGACCATGGCCATTCAACTTAAAAGGTCATAGTATTTCATAACAGATGCAGCTCAAATTCTAAGGATAAGACAAATAAGTCATCACCAAAGTATCTGCTTTCCATTTGTAGGGTAAGGTTAAGATGCAGAGATTTTGAGTGAACTCTTCAAAAGGGGAGAGTGTTTCTAAAAAGATTTAAAGAAGAACAGGACCAGATTCAAATGGAGATGTCAGCAGAGACTACGCAAAAATCACAACAGGATTCTGAAAGGATTACACTAAATTGGACACTACAGGTATTGACTTTTCTAAATTGTTGGCTTGGTTATGGATTACAAATGCTTAACATGGAGCACAAATAAAGCAAATGCTTCTCAAAAGGGAGAAAACATATTTCATTGTTTGAAAAAAATAAAATAAGATATTATTTGCTTACAAGAGACTCATATTAGGAAAAAGAATATAAAATATTTGATTTATAAAATTTATCACACCAAATGGAGTTGTTTTGGTATATAAATCCCCAACTAAAACCAGAACTTCTATTAACTGATAAGCAAGACTAGATGTGTTGGGATGGAAATTAATTTGCACAGAGCTAAGACTATGGTGTTGAGAGGACAAAATGGAGCTCTACAACCTATGTAGAGGCTGATAGGTTTTTCCTTATGAGAAACTGGCATTTGATGGGGATTGGAATGGAGGAATTTCTGCAACTAGATACAATTTCTAAGAAAAACATTAAAACTAATTATGATTAAAAAATAGTTTGGTTTATATATGGCAACAAAAAATGGCAGTTCAAGAAAGTATATCTATTTTTCAGAAAAAACATGGATCCTTCTTAATAATAGATATGATTAAAATGTCAAAGAAGTAAAAAATTATAAAAGAAAACCTAGTTCTTTTAGACAGAGAAACATTGTTACAGAAAGAAGCAACAGTGGAGAATTGTTAAAAGAAAATGATTTTTTTGAACTTAATTTAAATAAAACACTGAGTTAAAAAATATTTGGAACACAAAGCTTTTAGAAGAGGTTATTTTCTACATCATAATATTGAACTTCTGTCTGAGATGCTCATAACATGGGAAAGAGGCAAGAGAAAACACAAAGTATTTTGGATAAGATAAAAAGAATTCAAAAATCTCCAGGGAAGATAAATATCTCCCAACAAATTAAGCTTTTACAGCAACAACTATCTGTGTTCATAAGATAAATGGAAATAAAAATGAACTATATAAAGCAAAAATCACTTTGAATGTGTGAATAATTCAGGGAAATGGATGGTATATAAACTATGAAAGAAAGAAAAGAAAATAACAGAATTTCAAGAGGAAAATACTTTATTAAGGGATAACATTGCTCTGCAAAAGTGCTTAATCAGTATTATTCTAAAAGGACATGACACTTCTTTAGAGAAAATAGATGAATATCTTAGAAAACAAAATCTACCAAGGATTAAAGAGCAAAAACAAAGTGTATTGTTATACACCTATTATAATAAGGAAAGTTTCAGCAGCTGTATTAAAAAAAAGATTAAACCAGGAAAGTTCTCTAATCACATATATTATTGGCTTTGTATTATAAATGTTTTGAGGACAAATTATTCAACCTCTACCAGACATAATAATTCTATTTTACAGGCAGAGATGCCAGAAACTTAAAAAGAGGCCAATGCAGCAGTAATACATAAAGAGGTACAAGAGTGGACCTTAGCAGGGGTATATAACCTTGGAAACTTTAAATCTTGTGGACTTTTGACTAGGGAATTCTGGTAGTTGAAGTCCACAAGTCCTAAAATTGCCAAGACTGGACACCCCTGCTTTGCATCAATGACACTATTTAATAACGACTATAAGTAGTTCACAGTGACTACAGCTGAAAGACTGAAAATAATTTTCAAGAACTTATTCATGAGGATTAAGTGTCCCCCCCCCAAAAAAAAAGAAAAAGAAAAAGAAAACACAGTTTAGCATTGCAGTGTTAGAATTGTGTTAGACATTTTGGAATATTTGGAATAATACAAGAAAAAACAAGCTGCCTGATTTCTTCAGATGCAGAGAGGGCCTTTGCCAATTTGGACTTTTCTGTTTAATGTTTTGGAAGAATGAATGAATTTTGGACAAAATTTTATAAAAGGACGGCAATTGATTTATACTTCACAGAAAACACAAATAATTGTTAATAGAGGTCTAATAAACTATGTGAGATACAAAAAGAAGCAAAACAAGACTGCCCATTGTCCCCACATCTATTTATTTTCGTTCTTAAAATACTGAATAGAGACATAAAACATGACAAAAGGATTGTGAGAATAAAATGACAAGTTGAGGATTTCAGTAGATGACGATGTTGGTTCTGAAGGATCCCTTAAAGGGAATTGATGGATAAATTAGAAGAATTTGGTGCACTAGCACATTTTAAGATTAATAAAAAGAAGACAAAGATGTTAACAAAAATATGAAAATACAAGCATGGCATTGTTGCATATAGTGGGTTTTAATATTGAACAGGAGATAAAATACTTGGTATCACTATGACAAACATAAATTGTATGTTATTTCAAAATAATTATGTTAGGACATGGAATGAAATTAAAAAATAATATGTTAAGATGAGATAAAATACAATTGTTGCTGATGAGAAATGCCTGTGATTAAATGAAATTTTTGTTTCAGACAAAAACTGTTTTGACAACTAATGCACCATTTAAATAATCCAGAAGGATATATCTAAAAGTGTATGGAAGTGGAAAAAAAAGTATGCATCTTGTATCATTTTATAATTAATTCAAAGGAAAGAGGAAGATTGGATGTATCTGATTTAAAACTGTATTTTGCAGCTTGTTGTTTAGTTTGGATGACAAAATGGATGTTTCTGTATGACAGCAGGGTTTCTGTAAAAAGGACATGAACGGAGATTTTGGTGGTATGGATATTTGTGGTATGACAAAGCTAAGATTAATGTAGATTTCATAAATTATGATGTCAGCTATGCCATATTAAGAATATAGAATCAATGCAAATTCAGATTGTATCCTAAAATAACCTTGTGGCTCTCGGAACAAGCATTTTCTATATGAGAAATGCTAAAGTTTTGAAATTTATCAAGGGATATCTAAAATAAAATCAAGAGAACATCTGGAAGCATGGGGACATACTTGTCACTGGTTTTTCAATTTGCAACTATTAGAAAGGTTTAAAGTAGACAGAATAATTTATGGTTTTGAACATTGTCAGACTTAGTTAGAAACAAAACTGTCTACAAGTGATGGACATATAATTGCCAAACCATATAAACCTTTATTAAAATTTGAAACAGAACAAGTAAAAGAATGTATGATGAATAGACTAGAAAGTTTGGTCACAATATAGAAATGGATCAATGGGAAAATATGCGGCTGAAAAAAAATGAAATTTACCTTATGTTCTAACTTTAAAGAGAATTTTCTAAAATGGTAGATCAGTGGTATGCATCATGAGAGTATTTCAGATCTATGTTGGAAATGTGAACAACATGAAAAGACATTTCATCATGATTGGTGGACATGTGAAAATCTAAAAAAAATGGAAACAAATACATATACTAATTCAGAGGATCATAAAAATTAATGTACCATTGAAATCAGAGAAATTTTGAGGCAATTAATGGATAAATAACTGGAAAAAAGTCATGGAACTTTGTTTTTATATATAATAATAGCAGCAAGATTATTATATACAACAAAGATGGAAAGATTCAGACTATCCACAATGAAGAAATAGTTGAAGATGATGTACTTGCAGAGATGACTTAATTCATTTTGTTGAATAGAAAAAAGACAACATGTACATTTCTTGCTGACTTGAACTCTTAATAGACTTATTGTGTGCAACAGAAAAAATGGACTTCTGATTTATGGTTTTGATTATTATAAAAAAAGAGGGCAAGGGTGTCACTGGAGAGTAAGAAGTAATTTTGTACTTATAATTGCTGCAAAGAAAAGCTACTTTTTATTTTTTATTTTTTCAAGTTTCTGTTTTTTTCTTTACATTCTTTTCTTCACATTAGTTGTTTTTTATCCTTTAAAAAAAAATAATAAAATTTTAAACATGTGCACGTCATTTATTCAAAATGTTTATGCAGAAAATATTTTTTTATTTTGTTTTGTTATAATTGATTTCTAAATATGAGAATGCAACATGATTGCAACTATATCTGATATATATCTATATCTATAATTTGAGATATGTTCAAAATTAGGAAAATAGAGAAGATATATTTCATTAGGAGAGTATCTTTGAGCCATATTTTAGAAACACATAATTAAAATTTTGCCCAGGAATGTATGAGTTCGTTTTATTTTTTTATTTTTTCATGCATGAAACCCTTATCTATATCTCTGAAGATTTAGTAGACCATAGAGTACAATTTATATAATAAGACATTTGATAAAATAATAATTTCTTCTGCACACAAAAAATTGTTATCAAGTAGGGTTAGCCATTAATTTAAAAAGCTGCACAAGTTTTGATTAAGAAAGAAAAATGCTAAGCTATATAGTTATGGAGAACACAAATAACATGTAAATGTTTAACAACAGGAAATAATATATCTTCTGCCACAGATTGCACTGTGCTTCAGTCATCATGCTTAATATTAAAATAACATTTAAAAGTCCCCAAAGGATCTCAGTGATGTAAACATTGGTCTTATTTTTAGCTACATATTCTCAAAATTGCAGTGATTATAATGTAATATTCCCCATGCTTTGGTTCTATGAAATACTTACTTAAAATAATGGAAAAAACTATTGTCCACTTATTGATCAACCTACTTGTATCTGCATTGTAAACAATGTGCAGAAGAAACAAACTCAGGACGTTCCAGACACCCTTTTGCATAAAGCAATAATAAAATAATTATTACTGTTCCTTGAAGTTCCTGTGTTGGTCATACTTTTGTCATATTTGTCTGTTGATTACAGAAACTACTTGGGAGTCTGAATAAAAATGTATAACATTGCTTCCTTCTATATTCTCATGGTTATCAAGAATACACATATAAGACATGGGTGTTCTTGGGAGCAGACTTTTTAAGCAGTCAGGATAGGACAATGATCATATGATCAAAGCACTCCTTTTTAAATATGTCCAAGTGATGAGGCTTTGATTCCCTTGTTATAGTCACCTGACTTTTTAACATCCCTGTCCTACAGATACTCTTGATCTAGAATGTTAAAATAAAATGGCTGACCTTTAAGTAGTGCTTCCCTACATGGTGATTTGGAATAACTTTATTACTGCAAGTTTTTACAGCAATATAGAGACTCCTACTTTAATCTTTATATAAATTGTCTTTCTTATATATGCACCTTATAGCTACTGCTTGGGAGATTTTGAAAAATCTCATCAATCTGCTTCTTTTAAATGTTTATAATTAGGAGTATTCTAAGTTATGAAGGTGTTCTTATTAAATAATAATAACTAGCTTTCAGTTCTCCTAATTTTCAGCAATTTAAAAAGAAAAGGTGAATAATTAGGCAAGACAATAATCTGGATAAATGTCTTTAATAATTCAAAATGTGATCCATACTAATTTTTGATATTGAATGCACTGGACTGCATTAGATAGGGTAAAA
Source organism: Cerberus rynchops (assembly GCA_032468195.1). NCBI lineage: Eukaryota > Metazoa > Chordata > Lepidosauria > Squamata > Homalopsidae > Cerberus > Cerberus rynchops. Next base: position 355,591 of record JANHFJ010005752.1, read on the forward strand.
ACGAATGTATTTTTTATTTGCTTAATCATTTTTCATCTGTTCTTGCAAGGGAAAGAAACTTCTTTTTCCCCCTGTAATGATTAACTACACATAATGAAGTACAAGTTCTAGTTTTCAATGTGAAGATTGATCAAGTCACTAGACTGAATCCCAATTTAATTTTAAGAGACATTTGAATTAACTGTACATGAGCATTTTCCTTCAGGATTGATAATAACTTTTTAGAATCTTTGAGGGGAAAGGTTTCAGCAGCTCTGAATGTGACATCTAATGCAGGCAATTTTCAGCCATATTTATTACTTTATGCAATAATTTGCATAAATGAATGCCACTTCTGCTTAGGTTGATTACAGAAACTCGTACTAGTACAGTTTGCAATTTGTTTTACAACTCAGTTATAGAACCTCTCTTGTTTATATTTGCTAATTTGAATCCTGAGGTAAGACATTTTAGTCTACTGCTGGAAGGAAAGGGGTTAGGAGAGAGGGAAAGGGATAAGGGGAAGGGAAACTCTTTGGTACTTATGAAGTTACACCTGCCTAAGTTTCCCTAGTGAGAACAGAGAGTCATAATAGGGGTGGAAGATTTGAGGAAGGGCAGGGTTTGGCGGTTTGCTGAGAGGAATGCTGATTGCTGGTCAGAAGCATCTGGGTGCTGACAGACTACTAGATCACTGAGTATGCCAGTGGACTTGTTGAGATCCTTAGTCTGGGAAATGAGTCTGTAAGAGTTGGGAGAAATTAATATATTTGGGATGAGATAAGGTGACAGGCAGACTGGAAGGTTGCAGTGATAATGGACAATACAAAGTGTGGTGGGAGTCATGGGGCAGTTTGCTTATGGGAAAGGTAGTCCTGGTGTTTGATTGATTGATTGATTGATTGGATTTATGCTCAATTCAACATGACTCTGGGCAGTAAACCATAAAAACAAACACAAACAAAAAGCAATGAATATTTACATTATAACATAATGACCAAATGGAACAATTAGACAAACAAAAGGTGGCTCCACTCAACTGAATCTGAAACACCTGGAGGAAAAGCCAGATCCAAAAGTTTTTCTAAAGCCAAGAACAGTGTAGCTTTATTGGTCTTATATTACTACTGTGTTCTGTTGCCTGTGCCTAGTCATTGATACTTAGATCAGATTTGTGGTTACTTCTGCTTAATATCAGTCACATCTAATAAGATTAAATTTATTAGAGGTGATTGACATTAAACTCATCCAGGACTGCCTTCTGGGTACAATTCAATGTGCTGGTTATCATCCAAAAGGTCTCACAAAGCATTGGACTGGGTTATGTGGACTATCATTTAGAAAAGGGGGTTAAACTCAAGACCCATAGACTGGATCTGGCCCATGGGGCTAGCCTGGAATTAGCAAAGGATCAGCCTGCAGTGTTTCTGGCAGCCAAAATGGGGCATGGTGGGGCTGCACATAGCCTCCCATGCCCCATTTTTGGCCTGGATGGCTTTCTGGAGCATTCTGCCAGCCAAACTATGGTGCGGGGGGCCATCACCCCCCACATCCCATTTTGGACAGAAAAGTGCTGCAGGAAGCTTCCATCCCATCTCCTCCCCCCAGCAGACAAAGAAAAACTACAATGCTGATCTGGCCCCTAAAGAAATCCAGTTTGACACCCCTGTTTTAGAAGATCATATGTACATTCCATATGCTTTAACAGGATAGACATGTTCTGGGTTTCTTCTTTGGAACAATCTGATGGGTCCTATACTTTTCTATAGTTTCACTTGCCCTTTGAAAAAAATAATTACTTTGATGTTAAATCTATTATTGATTATTGATGTCTGATTTTATATTGAATTGTCTTTGTTATAAGCTTCGCAGAGTATCATTTTCCAAGATAGGCAGCCATTTTTTTAAAAAAACGCAAACCAATAAACTAATTGCTCTGTAGTGCTGCCATGGTCTGAAGCCAATTTGGATCCATCTCTAAGTCCTAGGATTGTCAGGCAGAGGTTGCACCTGTGTGTCATAGTCAGGTTAGAAACTTCCAAATGTTCAGCCAGGTCTACTCCACTTCTGAAAGCAACAATTCAAGATGGATTTCATGTCTCCTATAAATCTCTGCTTTTATTGCTGTACTACCCTTATGAGTTTCTAGTGAGGTTGTTGATAAGTGAAAAAGCGAAATAAGCAATTGGTTAGTGATAATAGTATGACAAATTGTCTAGCCAGAAAAAAAAGCAGAAAACAAAAAAGGATTGAACATCCAGTGTTAGTTGGATTAATTAGGTTTTTCTCAATAAATCACTCTTGTTTGTACAGTTTATTGTGCACTGACATATTAAGAGTGGAGGAGGATTCCAAACTGTGTCTTAGGTTATTTGTCACCACATTGGTCCTGTCTGTTTCTTAAGCAAGTTTCAGACATTTCAGTTGAGGTTGCAGTGGGCATTTCAAATTTGCCATTCCTTTTCTTCCTGTCTATAAAGAGAAAAAAATTCAAAAATAAATACATTGCGAAAAAATAAGTGACTCTTTTTATTTGTTCTCTTTATTGCCCATAAGTTTTTAACAGAAGGCATTAAAGTATTTCTTAGAATACTCTTTTGAAATATAATGGTTTTAAAAGCATGGAAATTGGAAGATACAGTGCCTCATGAAACCTTATCTAGGTTCCACAATTACAGGTATCATTTGTTCATTTTCATCTCACATTCTTCAAAACCATTTTTGTACCTTTATAGTATTTGGGTGACTCATATATAGCTGACCAAATGTAAACTCAAGTTTGTGCTTGACAAGAATATAAGTTTAAAAAGCATATATTCAGCTTGTATTTCAGTTATATTTATGCTGTTTAGATTTTTGCACTTATTTATATCTTGTTATCTTCTCTCTGTGTTTTATTATCCTTCCTGTGACTCGAATTAGTGAAATGAATCCTCAGAGCCTAATTAAGTTGCAATAAACTGTCGTTCTCATCCCTTCCTCCCTCTTGTTCCTTTGAAATGGGCACACAAGAAAAAGAAATTGCTGGAAGGACAATTTCTAGTCCAATTTAAAAGAACATGCAAAAAAGGTACAGCAGCATATGCATTAGACTGCCAAATTAACATCCTGTGTAATTAGGTAAGCTTCATAATTTGCATTATTATATTATCACTCATGTATCCTGGTTTGTTTCCCTTAGATAATTAGGGAAAGGTTTAATGGAGGATTTGAAAGAACTAAGAAGGGCTGATAAGATGATAGCCAGTGTCGAAGTATTGACATCTGAATGGCTAATCGGTGTCAATTAAACATTCTTGAACCAACATGAAATTTTCTATCCAGATTGCTGACTTCTATCTTACCTTTATTGTTCTGTTCTGAGTCAGTGTTAACCACCTGATTTAACACCAAGCCAACTAAATGTTGAACTACCTAGTTGACTTTCTGCATCTTGAGACTGCCTTTGGAGGATGTTAAGGAATGAGAGAAATTACAAGGCAAAGACAAATTAAGCCTGTTTCTCATGGTCTGAGACAAGATGACAGCAATATAATAGAGTTACAGTATGTTAGAAAAAAAAAGATGTGGTAAACCCATGCTTGTGCTGTGCTTAGATGCAGTTGAAAAAAGACCTATAGTAGGTATGAAAAAGACATCTTACTTAACAAGATGGTCTAAGGGACAGAAATATGGATCAGAAAAAAATTGGAAGACATATATTTTGTCTAAGGTAAAGAACTTAATAAAATCCTATATGAAGTAATAACCAGAAAATATTAGTGGTATGTTTCTGTAAAGACGTTCTGGTATTGTTTGAAAATTGAAAAAAAAAATCTGACTAAGACTAGTTCCAAGGTAGATTATAGTTGAATTTATAATAAAAATAAAAATAAAAATTACCTACGGTAGTTATCTTAAAAAGCCAACAATATGTATGATAAATGTAGTTGTCTTGACCAGGGGTGTCAAACTCAAGGCCCGTGGGCCATAGAGTGTTTATATCTGGCCCATGGGCTGACTTGGAAACAGTGAAAGATCAGTTTGTGGTACCTTTGCTAGACAAAATTAAATCTGGAAGGGCCACACGAGGCCCTTCCAGGCTCTGTTTTTGCTGGCAGAGAGCTGCAAGAAGCCATTGCAGCTGATAATGTAATCTGGATTCCCCAAACCTCAACAGGTACCCCCAACATGAGTAATGTTGAGCTGGTCATGCCCACTCTGGCCATGCCCTCCTGGCCATGCCCCTGCCCCAAACACAACCCTGATGTAGCCCTCAATGAAATCGAGTTTGATACCTCTAGTCTAGACAGACAGACAGTTAGATTTCAAGATTGGAGCTTTGAAGTTCCATAGGGCAAACCATTTTCCTCTTACTCCTTTTACTTTTTTTATCACCTTAGAAGTGTCCAATCTATGATTTTTTATTATTATTACCAGGGATAGGCATAAGGTCTGTTGAACAAGATCTGGGAAAATAGTTAATGGAGAATTCAGAAGATTTAAAAGCAGTTTTATGACATAAGCTATTAATACTCTTTTTTTTAAATTTTTTATTAATTTTAAAACAAAAACATGACAAAAACAGGAACAAATACAATAATTCACCCTGTGCTATACATAA
>JANHFJ010005753.1:55494-65522 GCA_032468195.1 Cerberus rynchops
TGTGTGACTACCAGTTTAAAAAAGGTCAGTCGGATCTTCCAACTTCTCGAGGAAAAAAAGATCTAATTGGAAGGTCTGACTGAACTTTTTTTAAACTAGTAGTCACATGTCTTTTTTTGTTTCTTTGCATACCAGAGAACACAGCTGATGTGAGGTCCAGCCTCTCCTCATTCAAGACAGTAAAAACCCTTGAAACTCTAGCATTTCAAAAGGAACCTTTTATTGAACAGGAGTGATAGCAAGACAAAAGGAAAGCAGACTCTGAATTCCCCTCAGGCAACAAGTTAGGATAAAGGAAGTCGGATGTGGATTCAGCCAATCCACAGGTGTGGAGATGTTGTAACCTGAGAACGTGATAAGCAAACGTACCCAGGGTCGTTATCTGCACTTTCGGAATGATATAACCCATATGTCCTTCCCTCCCCTTACATTCTCCAAAAGATGAGAAAATCTCAAGAGTGCCTTGGCACAAGGATAAAGGTTATAAAGTGAAAGGTTATATAGTGTGAGAGGGTAAGGAAGAAAGCAATAAACCAAATAATACATTCAGGAACACACACACACACACACACACACACACCCTTTCCCAGCAGAATGGTGGAATCACGATAGGAATCTGATAGCTGGAAACAGGTTAGTGAAGGAATTGTGATTGCTACAGGATTTTGCAGGAGGCTGTCCAGGCTAAAAAAATGGACCATGGGGGGTGGGGCAGCCTCCCAGCTGATCAGTGCAGCTGTTCCATTCACCACTTGCCAGCTGATCAGCATGGCTCCCAGTCATGCCCCTGCAGCCTTCTCCCCATGAATGGCATTGGCAATCCTGGTGGATGAAGCCAGATGGGGCCAGCCAGTGGTGGGATCAACAGGTTCACAGAACTATGCAAAAAATTAACCAGTTTGCCCAAACTGGTGTGAACCGACTGAATCCCACCACTGCTTTTTTTTATGTTAGAACACAAGTCTTTAAATGCCTTTTTATGAGATGCAAATTAGTCTGAATGTTTGTTCAGATATTTCTGAGACATGGTCTGATTTCAGACTGGATTAATAAACAGACACATTGACATTGACCCAGTCTACCAGATCACTGAGAATGAAAGAACTACATCGGGTGTCAAACTAAAGGCCCTCAGGGATGGCCTGGAAATATCAAAAGATCGTCCTGCAGTTCCTCTGCCAGCCAAAATGGGCCACGGGGGGGGCACCACATGCACCCCTCGCATGGCCCGTTTTTGACCTCCATGGCCCCCAGAAGCACTGTGCCAGTCAAAAATGCAGGGTCTCCATGCAGCCCGTTTTTGCTGACAGAGTGCTACTGGAGGCCAGGAAGGTCCAAAACGGGCTGCGCTGAGGCCTTCTGGGGTCTCACGTGGCCAACTGAGTGCTGCAGGAGGACTGCATTGAACTGGATTACAATTACGTGGCCACAAGTGCCTGATCTGGATAGGAAAAAAACAACATCCTATATTAATACTACAGTTTAATGCCATATTTTACATAGGTCCATTTAATCTACAGTCAACAATCTATAACTGACAGCCATTTCTATTTACTATCCTGGAAATGTACCTCTGCTGTTAGGTCTTGTATTATCATGTTCTTTATGCTATTATATTTTTATTATTAGTTGAATAATAAAAATACAGTAGTATAAATAGTTTTTGTGCCTGGAAAAGCAATTTACTATTTAACAATGGGGTATAAATTTAGAAATAAAAAGTGTCAAATTCGCACCCCGGCAGCGGCCACCATGACCATGGCCCTCCAAGGTCAAACAAAACCCTGATGTTGCCCTCAATGAAATCGAGTTTAACACCCTGAACTAAATTAACCACAATCCCAAAGGTAGCATTTAAAACAAACAAACAGGCATCTCAATTTGCAGCAACAAAATTATAACCCATCGGCTCTCAAGAAATCGGACCATTGGATATTAGGAATGCTCCTGACACAGTCCAAGACTTTGTCATAAATGTACAAAGTAATTGTTATTAACTGCTCAGATAGCTTTATACTAAACTGGTACAAACTTGCTATATACAAGTAATCCTTGAGTTATGAATGCAATGGAGCCTGCCCATTCCATTCATAACCCAAGGATTCATGGGAGTGAATCATGTACCTTGAACACGATCACTCCCTCCTTTTGTCCAGGCATTCACTAATCAAATACAAGGCTCATTAAGTGCACATGAGGTATTTCGTGATGGGGAAGGCCATGGGGGAGGGGGCTAGTGATGAAACAGGCCACCTGCTTCAGACCACCCAAGGCTTCCCCTGATCCACTGAAATATCTCGTGTCCACACAATTGCTTCTCTCCCCCCAACCTGCCATGCTGAGTCACTTACCTTATGATAATCAGTCTCCGCTCCAACATCTGTTTCTTTGCTTGCAAGCGGCAAGAATAGAGGGAGAGCAGGACAAGCACATCCTGCTTGGCTTTTCTGATCACTGAATCTCCCTGCTACTTCTAATATGGCAGGCAACCTCACTGAATCTCCTCCAAAGGTTTCCAGGCTCCATGCAGAAAAGCGTTTGCACAAAGTTAGGCAGTGAATTCACATTGCTCCAAGTTCCTCATTAGTGTGTAACCACTTTTCCCGCAGAGACTTGACTGTTCTGGGTGCCCTGATCCCATGGGACATCTGGCACACATTCTCTACAAAAGAGAATGGGTGCGTGAACTCACATAGACCATATACCCCAGTTTCCAGTTTTCGTCTGGGTGAAAAGTGTTTGAGCGATACTGGGGGAGTTAGAATTGGAGCAAATTGCCAACTGCCAAAATTCCAACTGCCCTAGGGTCACTCAAATACTTGGTGCCCTGATGGAGACTGGAAACTTCGTCTGCTCCATTTTCAAGCACCTCGTTTCCATGCAGACGAAGTTTCCAGTCTCCATCAGGGCAACAAGTGTTTGAGTGATCCTGGGGCAATTAGAAATGGAACAAATTGCTCTGTTTCCAACTGCCCCAGGGTTGGTGCCTTAACGGATACTGGAAACTTTGTCTGCATGAAAATCAGGCAGTTGTAAATGGGTCTTCTCTTCAGCAGAGACCTTGAGGAAAGGCTTTTCCTGGCGAAAATGGGGCTACAGAACAATGTGCACTCCCTCCAGTTGCTCCATTCTCAGCAGTAAAGGCTTTTTGCAAAGATGGCAAAAGGCTCTGCAAATGGAGGGAAAGCTTCAATGTTTCAGACCTTCCTTCCATTTGCAAAGCCTTTTGCTGCAGCTCTTACCAAGGCCTCTGTTTGCAGAAACGGGCCTAAAGTACTGTGAGATCACACGAGATCAATAGTGTGAGTTCTTGCTCTACTGATCTAGTGTGATGTTGCGGTACTTAGGCCTCCATTTTCTGCATACACACCAAAGGCCAAGAAAGCAAAGACACTCTAGATCTTCATAAAGTGAGTATCTACAAGCCTAGTGTCTATGGAGACCCAGCACCGGAGGAGTGGGGGGAGTAGGCAGGGTGAATGTTGCAGAACCTGTGCAGTTCGGTAAGAGCAAACAACTGTCATGGTGCTGCAATATTCAGGACTTATTCATAAACGCTAGGGGGGTGCTTATTGCGTAACTTCGAATGTTTGCTAAGGGAACACTTGTATCTCGGGGATTATCTGTATTTACATTTGTGATTGATTTATACTGTGGTGGTGAGTTAGAATGCAGTATTGCAAGCTAATTCTGCTGACTGCCAGCAGTTTGATCCTAACCAGACCAAGGTTGACTCAGCTTTCCATCTTTCTGGGGTTGGTAAAATGAGGACCCAGATTGTTAGGGGCAATATGCTGAGACTGTAAACAGCTCAGAGAGAACTGTAAAGCAATATGGAGCAGTATATAAGTCTTAAGTGCTCTTGCTACACATATGAGAGGAGCTTAAAGGATAGGAATTAACATCAGCTAAAGAGATGTTTAGTGACTTTGTTGACTGTACATTAAACTGTAATATAACTTTTCTTTAAAAAAAGACTACAAAATAACCAACTTACAGCAATGATAAAATAATTGAATCTGTACTCACTGAATAAATTCTCAGTATTTCTAAAATAATAATTGTTTTTACTGAGTCACAACAAAGTGTTTTTTATTTAAATATTAGGATCTTCTAAATCAGGACATGTTGTTACATGTGTCCATGAAGGAGAAGAAAAAAAACAGACTTCTGGTACTACTGGCACAAGAGGAACAAAAAGGAAGGTTTCAGATACTACTCCCAGAAGACGATCTGCCCGAAATATTAAAACAGAAACTTCATATCAGTGTCAGAGTTCACCAAAATCCAGTAACTCTGGATATGAGGCCAGTGGTGATGGTAGCTCATTTGTGAATGTTTCTTTTATGGAATTGGAGAAATTAACTTCCAAACGGAAAGCTAAAAGAAATGTTAAACAACAGGATCCTTTGGCTAAAAAGAAACTAAGAAGTTCTGTGCATTATGGAAAAGCATCTAGTAATATAGATTTTGATGAACCTGATGAGACAGAGATAACATTGCTATTAGACAAAGGCAATTTAGCAGACAGTGAAAATAGTACTTCTGACCTTACTCATAAAAATGATGTTGACTCTGAATCTTCTAATGGCTTAGAAAACTCCTATATAGCATATAAGAAGAAACCTAAGGAATGCTGCTGCGAAGGGCAAGATACGTTAGATATCTTAGAAACTGGTTCCTATGTTCAAGATCCTCCTTCACTTGCCTTAGAAAAAACTGCTGGTTCTTGTGTTGAGGATCTTCCTTTGCACACTCTAGAGGGAAACATTGAAAAATGTGAAGAAAAAGTTGACACTGAAACTGAAAACAAGTTATATTATAAAAATACTGCTGAGCAAGATCAGCATTTAAATATTTCTGGAGAACAGTTGTGTGATGATAATGTTATATTTACTCATCAGTCTCCAGAACTAGATATTCCCACCATTGAATTGCCAGCAAAATTGGATCATCTGGCAGTAACACATCAAATAGTAGAAAGTTATGGAAAAGAATTAGGGAAAACAGAATGCATGTTAAAAGATGATATTTCAGCTATTTCTAGGCATGAGTTGCTAGGAGAAACAGAATCTGTTCCAGTAGCAGATAATTTATTGGCTGCTACTGCAAATGAATTCCAGCAAAAACTGGACTCTGAAGCAAATAAACTAACAAATAAACTAGTGTCTTGTCATACAAATGAATTAAGAAAACCAGACTTTTCAGCAATAGATGGAATACTGGAGAAACCCATAAATGAATTTGCAGGAGAAACAGGCAAGGAACCACTAGATAATATGACAAGTGAAGTACTGTGTTCTTTAGGTGTGCAAAGTGTTGAAATTGAAGAAAAAAACCCAAATGTATCTATAACCAGTGAATATCCAAATAACAATGACTTATTAATAAAAGTTTCCTCAGAGAATAAACTTAATCTGTCTTTTGAAAATGATAAAGCAGAAACTGAAACTAATGCATCACCCAAAATATGTACTGAAGATACGTACTTTAACAAAGATGACAGTGAGATAGTATCTCTAGAATACTCATTTAATAGTAATCAGAATGCATCTCAGCTTGACCAACCATTAGCAAATGACAATGTAGAACAAAAAGCAGATTTCTTACAAAATGATAGTAAAAATTCTTTGTCATTTTCAAATCCTGATAAAGAAGCAAAAGAAAGTTCCACAGATAAAAAGACACGAACCAGAAGATCACGATTTCATTCTCCATCAACCACGTGGTCCCCATCCAAACGAGAGGGGAAAAGATCTCAATCCCCATCCCCCAAAAGGGAAATTGGGGGAGAAGGTAGAATGTCTAGATCTTCCAAAAGGGATATTTTCAAAGAAAGTCAGAGATCTTTATCCAAATCTCCTAAAAGAAATCCTGTAACATCATCCAGTTCTCCTAGAACAGATAGCCTGAAAGAAGAGAAACAATCACTACTGAGTTCTCCCAGAAAAGATCATTTAAGAGAAGAAAGGAATTCTCCAACCAACTCTCTAAAAAAGGATTCTATCAAAGATGAAATAAGATCTTCTCAGACCCAAGCTAAGGAATCACCTCAACGACACAAATGTAGGTCTCCCAGTAGGGACGGAGCTAATGATAAAAATGAATTTAGAAGAGATAGTGAAAGAGGAAGAAGTAGGAGGAGATGGTCACAGTCACGATCAAGATCTCGATCCAGGTCCAGATCTAGGCCAAGAAGTAGAGGGCCTTCATTCCCTAGAAATGAGAGGGATGGCTATTCACCACCTCGATGGAAGGAAAGATGGACAAATGATAATTGGAGAAGCCCTAGAGGAAGTGATAGGTATAAAAGAAATGAACAACAGAAACAAACAGAGTGTATGAAAAGTGAAAGAGATCGTGTAAATAAAGATACAGATACACAGAGTTCTTCTGATCAGTATAGAAAGGATTATCCAGATTGGGTGATGGAAAGAATAAATTCAGTTCCAGAAACAAGGAATAGAGAAAGAGAGGATTTTAAAAATCAGCAATGGGAAGAAAATAGGCACAATGATTCAGGGGCTTTGTGGAGTGGAAATTATGGATCAGGTTGGAATTCAAATCGTGGCAGAGGTAGCCGTGGCAGAGGCAGCCGAGGCAGGGGTGGTTTTACATATGGAGAGCAAGCTGAAAGTCGCTGGCAAAATAGGAAAGTCCACACAAGGAATGCAAATAGTTCTGGCAATGAAACTTCAAGATTTCCAGAACATCACCCATACAAACGTAAAGCAGAACAAGATTTCACTTTTGATACACCTGCTGATAGATCTGGGTGGACATCTGCATCAAGCTGGGCTGTAAGAAAGACTTTACCAGCTGATGTACAGAATTATTATTCAAGAAGAGGTAGAAATTCTTCAAGCCCACAGTCTGTATGGACAAAAGAAGAAGTAGCATCTGAGCAAGGTAATTATTTCTCCTCTTAACTCCTGAGTGGAAATCCACATGTAGGCCCCAAGTCCCATTTTTACAAACACTTGTTTGTAAATAGTATACAAATATACACTGTGTGCACAATTATTAGGCAAGTTGTATTTTGGAGGATTAATTTTATTATTGAACAACTACATGTTCTTGGTAAATCCAAAATGTTTTTTAAATTAAAGTTTTTTTATTTTTTACAAACATATCAGTGTGTGAACAGCATGGTACCTGTCAAACATTTTGATACAAACAGGATAATACTGATCACATTTATTACAATTAATAGTCTTATATAGTTCCAACAATAATGTACTTATTTATGTAATTATAATATTCCATTGTTTAATTATTCAAATTTTCATTTTATGCCAATCCCTATTTTCTGTATATCCTGCCTTCTACTACAGATAAAATCTCGATCATATTTATTACATTTAACCATTTATAGAATGCTAATATTTATAATGATAATACACATGCTTTTATTATATTGTAATCATCCATCCATTAGTTATTCAAATTATACTCCTTAATTACTTAGATATTCAATGTTACAATGTATCGTTTTTATGCCAGTCACCATATCCTGCATGTCATGTATCTTACTACAAATATTATTAATCACATTAAGTATTATTAATCACGTTTATTACATTTCACATGTTATATAATTCTGATAATAGTATACATATTCTTATAACTTGTCATGATCATGTGATGTTTCACTTAATGATTGCATTACATAGTGATACTGTAGAATATTAAAGTTATTAAGGTTATTAACTGAGGACTACCTGTAAGTGATTTGGTGTGGAATCTCCAATTAATGTGACAATAAATATTTCATTTTAATGTGCTAAAGCACTAGATATATTGGGACTAATTTTAATAGTATGTGGGAAGTGAGTGAAAGGTACAGATCTGGTGTAAGATTCTCTTTTGTTCATGGACACAGCTTTACTTTTGGGGAGGGAGGGATAATGTTTTTGTACACCTACTTTTTAAAAATATTTGTTCCTCTCTGATAGATCCAAACTTCAAAGACCAAACCAGCCAGCAAAGTGATGCTTCTCAGCTACCAGTAAATGTGTTGCAACCTCAGATGAACGTAATGACATCAGTAAACACACAGCATCAGCCGATGAGTATCTTCCCATATACAATAGGTGTTCCTACTCCTATTATGAACATTCAACACAATCCATTTAACCTTCCTCCACCAGTGCCCATGCATCTTCATTCAGGAGTGTCTCTTGTCCAGGTAGCAGCTTCATCCAGTGTGTCTCAGGGACCACCTCCTCCACCACCACCACCACCTCCATCCCAGCAAATTAACTTCATTGCTTCCCAACTTGACAGACAGCAGTTGCAGGTACCTATTTTAGTTGTTAAAAAAACTTCCAAACTGTTAATATATGTAGAAGTGTTTTTAATGCCAAATGTTTGTATGTATGTATGGCTATTATATCAGGAATACCTAAATTTATTAATTTGGAAGCTCACTGAAAAATATTTGCTTGTATTGCAAGATACTTGAGCTCTGTGTAAACAACATGTATATATGTTGATTTGTTTGCATATGCCTACGAACATCAACTTCTAAAGATGTATTTTAGTAAGCAATTATTTTTAATATATCTTCTAATTGTGGAGCCAAGACATCCTGTAATGGGTGTTTCTGAGCCTGAATTAAAAATTCTAATTCTGCTTCTGTTGCCCCTTTCTGCATTGTGGCTTTGTGTTGCTCTAAAGAACATGATTGCTTTCCAGCTTCTCCATGGCCAAACCAAGTTATAGTAAACAAATCCCTCCCCATCTTTTCTTTCCGTTTTTATTTTCACTTGTAGTCAGTCCTTAATAAGACCCCCCAGCCAGCACTGTTTGTCTATAAATGTCTCAGAGGTTATTGCTAATATTTTGAGACAAAATGAGTAAACTAAGCCCTAGAAGTGTGGCAGTGTACCCTTCAATTCTCCACTATTAGTTTCTCCAGAGAAATGCAAGTAACACAAACAATCTCCATTGCATACCATCTGCTACTGTCAGCAGTGCTGTTTCCAGTTCTCTGGGAATGTGAGTACCGTGAACACTGAAGAGGAAAGAAGCTTGAGAGAACCAAATGCCCAATTCCTCTTTCGCCCTTCATCAAGTAAATCTTCTTGATTGGCTCCACTATGAACTATGCTATAGAATCCCCACTCGATCCTATGCTTCAAGAAGCCCCAGGGATAGCCATGGTTTCTTCAACTGTATCACAGCTTCCTAGTCAAAACTGCTGTACCCCTTATCCATCCTAGTGGATGAAAAATACTGCCTTGGGCTCTCCTTGTAGGGAAGTGACAGGCCTCCATACTCTTGCTGAAATTCCTCTCCTCAGGGCCTTACAGCAAACAACAAACTTGATTCCACTACTTGGGAAACTGTCAGGCAAGTAGGAAGACTTAGGTAACATGATTCAAGACATCATTGTGAATTTCATGTTTTCCAAAGCATTAATAAGAACCTTGAATGTGACCCAGATCACATCAACAGCCAACCTATGGACCCATATAATGTCAAATGCATGATTCATAGGGCTACATCAGATGCATGGCTCCTCCAAGATAAGTTAATTTCATCCCTAGTTAACCAAACACGAAATATTGTTGAAGGTCATAAATCGCTGCTTTAATATGAAAATGATTGCACAACATGAAAAGTTTTCAGGCTCATACTTTGTATTCTTCATTCTTCCTGAGAAGAACAAAGATAGATATGCCATCTTTGATCAGAAGCAGGTGACTATTTAGTATTGTAAGTTCCAGATGGAGATCTTGAGATCCATTGTGGAACCTATCCAGAAAAAAGATGACTTAGAGGAGTTAATCTTTGGGCCAATTTTTGCATTCCAGTTCACTCAACAAGCACAGTTCTTGAGATTCAAATATGAGGATGCTGATTACCAATATATTCCATTTGGCCTGTCTCTTGCATCCATGTAGCATTAATATGATGGTAATCACCATAGATCCTTGCTGGCTCTTGAGTATATACAGTGGGGAAAATAAGTATTTGACACATCAGCATTTGTATCAGTAAGGGGAGTTCTAAGTGGGCTATTG
>JANHFJ010005753.1:161082-171098 GCA_032468195.1 Cerberus rynchops
ATGGATAAAGAAAGGATATTTAGCAAGTCACTTGTCAATATTTTCAAGTGATTAATTTGAGAAGGACTGTTTATACTGAAAGCACAAGTCCTCTCAACAACTTCCAAGCACATTCATCCTAAATATATAACACAAGACTATTAGGCAACTAGCTTAAGATCCTAAGTCCATACTAACTCTAGCCTAGCAAATTCAACTAAAGAAGCTATTTCTATTTTGTTATTGTTTTAGATGAATGAAGCCCAATGCAGAATATTATTAACGTTTTCTATTGGTGTTACAATTCACTGGGTTCTGCAGTAGCTCCTAGTTCTCTTCCTTTCCAAAGCTGGCTCTTTCTTTTCGAAAGAATGGACGAATGGTCTTAGAATTAATTAAGCATGATGTCACGTTTCGAACGAATCTCTTGTTTCTTTGGGGTTTACTGCTCTTTTCTGAATATATCGCTTTGTTAGAATGATGCTCCCCAAGTTAGCTTGTAAGATGTAATTGCACCTGTGTAAGAATCTCATTTCTCTGTCAGCATTTTTAAAGGTTTGGTTTTTAAAATAAAAATAAAAAGCAACATAAAACTCGAGATCTTTGCTTGTTACAGTGCTTATCATCTTTCTACCCTAAGATAATTTATAAAGGGTAAAAAAAAATTGGAAGCTGCTATATTGTTGGGAAACAGGCTGTCAAAATGGTATGAAATCCTATAAAGGATATATTATTTAATATCTTTATCCTATAAAGATATTAAAATGAAAGGTTATGAAAGGCCTTGGATTGTTATGAGAGGATGTAAATTTTACTTGATTTGGTGTTAGTATGAAAATAAAAACTAATTTGGAATATTGGCTAAGAGGTATATTGTTAATTTCTTACCAGTGTTATCCTTGTTATAATTTACAGAAATATATGGATCACAGATACTTTGCCTCAGTCTTATTATGTTTACTATTGTATAAAGGATAATATGAAAGAAACCCACTGAAGCTGCTTTTCTAGTAAGAAACAGTATCTAGTTTTCATTGTTTTATGAAAATACCTGCTACTTTCTGCTTGCAATTTTTGTTTTAAGTGCCTCTTGGTTTTATTCTGAGGTATGGGCTGTTCAGATGGCCTGTTTTTGTGACTGCTTTTAAATATGCTTGCTTTATTAATAATGAACCTATGAAATTTGCTCCTATATAGCCAATATCAGGTATGTTAATGGTGCTGGCTTCAGTACAGTTTACTCCAGGGGATACAGAAGATTTAACAATATGCACTTTTTCGTAGGGTTTCTATATGAATCTTAAAGTCATCTAGTTTTTGTAGATATTGTATTCAATTAGGTGGTAAAATGCAATTGATAAAAGCATCTTTTTGTAGCAACAAAGCGTAATCAATTTATGTAATCTTGTTAAAAACTTGAAAATGCTATTTTGGAGAACTTGAATGTGAGTCTATTTTTTGTACACTTAAATTGTAATGTACTATATATAACTGCCAGAATGCTTTTTGTTTACAAAATTTCTTATGTGATCTTTATATACTGTTATCTTGATTAAATTTGAAACAACATTGTTATAAAAGTAAATAAATCTTAATCTGTTGGTTGAGGGACCTGTAGGAACTGAAATTTGTTCATGGGATATCAGGAGATATTTTCTTAAAGAATTAAGATATATCATAGTTTCTTCAAGACCTTGTATTTGGCTAAATTACTCCCAACAAACAAGGGATAGCCACTAAAAGTTAAAAGGCTGTTATATTTTATCATATATGCCTCTTTGCACTTTTGACCATTAACAATATTTTCTTCTGTTCAGTCATGTCCGATTCTTGGCGACTGCCTAGACAAGCCTCTGCAGGTTTTTTTGGCAAGGTTTTTCAGGAGTGATTGTCATTATTTCTTTCCTAGGGCTGAGAGAAAGTGACTGGCCCAAAGACACCCAGCTGGCTAAGACACCCAGCTCCCTAGGGATTAGAATTTACTGGCTGCTGGTTTCTAGCTTGATGTCCTACAACTGCATCAAATTTGTTCTCAATTCGTAGTATAGCTTGGGTTACAATAAAAGTTAAGTTTGTCTCAAACTTTTTTAAAAATATTTTTTTACTTGAGAAATGAGGTAGCTTTAACTTCTTGGTTCAAAAATCTAAGAAAAATTAATTTTCTTTGTGAAGCAACCTTGATGATACTAGTTTTAATGAGAGGTTCTATTGGCTTATTTTCTGCAAAGTAATTGCAAAAGTCTGACTACTATTACTTTTGTTAATGAGAGGAGATTGTAAAGTGGAAATAAGATTGGCTTTGAAAATATATGAAATATTCATTTTACTTTATGTGACTGCTATGTTTTCTGGACAAAACATCCTATTTAGGATCATGGAAAATTAGGCAGAATAGCAAAATTATAAGTACAGTTGCCTTTCACTAATCGTATCCTAAGCCTAACTAGTCATTGCATCTCAATACTGAGAACTGATTTTCAATTTTTTCTTGTGTAATTATTAAAGGAAAAAACAGGAAAATATGACTTTTTGTTTGTTTTATTTCATCCTGCAACATGGTGGAAATATTTGGGCCTTCTACTTTAAACAGGCTGGTTTTCATCAATATGTCATAGAAATCCAATCCTTATTGTAGATAAGAACATCTGTCTACAGTCTGCATTAATTTTCCCATCCCTTAAAGTCCACTACCTATAAATACAGTCATTGTTGAGTTTAATGTGAATATCAGTGACTTGTTCTGTATCACTTAAATCAATATAACGCTCTTAATCTGTTTATTAAAATAGATATTTTTTCAGTGCTTTTACCATCGGATTGCTTGTAGAAATCTCTACATAGCTGTGTCCTACCTCAGATAATTAATGCTATTACATATAAAGCATCTACTAGACTTAGTCTTAAATATGTCTAGAAAAAAGTTTTATTGAATTTGGTAAAACTTTCAAGATAACATATTTACAACAATTTTAGAGCTATGTGTGCATATGTGTGCACACGTGCCTTTGAGTTAGTGTTGACTCCTGGTGACTGCCAAATCTACATTTTTCTTGGCAAGATTTTAGAGGTGGTTTACCATTGCCTCTTTCATAGGGCTGAGAGAGAGTAACTGGCCCAAGGTCACCCAGCTGGCTTTGTGCCTAAGACTAGAACTCATGATTTCTTAGTTTCTAGTCTGGTGTTCTGACTATTAAATCAAACTAGCACTTCTGGAGCTTTTGAATGTTAATATTATTAGGTATTGAAATATTTTAAACTGAAACAATGCCAATCAATTATGATGAATAAAACATGGAAGATACTAAGTTTTTATTAAGTAAATTGAGATGTAATCATAGCTGTAAAAATTAATGTCTGAATTAATTATGCACATTGAGTTAAAAAATTGTTAAGCCTCTCTAGTGATCCCTAAATGTGGTCCTCAACTTACAACTGATTCTTTAATAACCATTCAAAATTACAGGGACTTTAAAAAATTACATACAACTCATCCTCAAAATTATGAGTCATGTGATCACATTTTGAGCACTTGGCAGCTGGTTTGCAATTATGACAGGTTGCAGCATTCTGTGGTCAGAAAATGGCAAAAACCACTAAGCTGGACATATGGTGTCTCGTCTTGTGACTGCAATGACTTATGAAGTAAATTTTGGGCTCCATTGTGATTATAAATGGAGGATTATTTTTGTAAGTTTACACATTGTTCGAAATACTCATAAAAATGTTCCCTCTAGGTAAATAGAAAAAAATCTTCCAAAATGTTTAAGATGATACAAAACATACTTAATTTAAATTAACATAATTATGTTAGAGCTACTACTTTTAAGTGGGAAAATCTGTATTAGTTTGTTATTTTGGCATTTTTCTTTAATTCATCGATTACAATCTTTTAATCGATTTTAAATTATTTATTGTACTCATGTTTTATTGGCTGTGCACCGCCCCAGTCCCTAGGGAGAGGGGGCGGTATATAAATCAAATAAATAAATAAATACAATCGCCTTGATTTAAATCAACCCACACTGAGTAAGTGCAGAAAACGGAATATACAACTTCCCTATAAAGATGTTGAAGGAAGAGGAAAAATAAAAAAAAAGTTTTAACCATTATGTAACTGCTGTTACAAGGAGCAAAGCAACACTTTTTCCAGGAAAGAGATTCAAATCATGATCCTCCTTCTGATTCATTCTGATAGAATAGATAGGAAAGCCAGTAAATTGACGTGGTGCACATTATACTGTTTTGAATAATTCCCTTATATATTGCTGTTTTAATGCATGGAAATCTATACAGTTGGAAATCTTCTAGTTTTGGAAATCAGTAAGAAAATCTTACTGTATGAAACTCAAAAGTTCAAGACTAATTTGGTTGTTGTGTATATCAATCACTTGACCATAAACTCTCTTGAAGTAATGAAACTTGGATTTGAGTAGACATACATAAGCTAGTAAAGATTTTATCCTGCACTGAAGAATAAGTTGGCTTTTGTTACTTCTAGCTTCTAAGCAAAAAACAGGACACTTTCTATATGTTCAATAACTGGGAGGATGCTGAAGCAATGTACTATACTAACAACTGCTTCAGAAATGACACCACACAAAAATGCTAACAGTTTCAATTTATCCAATGATCTGGTTGTTTGTTATGGGTTCTGGGAGTATATTTGGAATAGTAAAATCTACTCTGATATTATGAAATTATTTAGTAAATATTAAAGGTAAATTGTACCCTTAGTCTTGCTATGGCCTATCAGTCTTCTTTTCAGTATCTGATTGAAAGAAAGAAGCATAGCAGAGCTTTAATTCCCAGAATATATTTTAACTGCTGTGGCATATACAATGGGAACAGTCAGCCTGAACTTTCTTGCGAACCAAAGAGTTACAAGGCAGCAATTCAGTTGGTGTGATTGCAGTAAGAGGGCCAGTTCTAATCAATACGATTATTTGTTTTAAAACAGCTAAAACTATTTTTTGTATTTGTGAAGTCTCAGTATTTTTGAATGCTAATAGATTAAAACTTGCCAAATTCAAATTTCTGTTAAACCTGTACTAGTAATAATAGTAGAGGAGCAAAGCCTTACAAAAATAAATGAATAACAAAGCAGTGTACAGCTTTTGTAAAAAAAAATAGTAAGGTAATTAAATGTTTTTAATACTGTGAAAAAGGCAATACTCACGCTGTTCTAGGTTTAGTAGTTAACTTCCCCTTCAGTTCTTCATCGAGTCTGGCTTTTTATTTTCACACCGAACAGATTATTCCTTCTTACCCTTGATAGGAATCCATTCATTTTATACTACTGCTGGCTGGCACACTGCCTTCCCTTCTTAACAGTCCCAACTGCCATGGAACAGTTTTAGTCCACCATTCCATTTTCCCTCCCAAAATGGCATTTTCAAACAAGCTTCTTCCTATTTTAACAGTAATTAAGCTTGAGTCTTTTGCATACACTGTTTTGTAAAAAATGTACCAACAACTGCTGCCTCCTAGCTGTGTAAGCTGGTTAAAAATGGTAGTTTTATTACTACAGCAGAGATTTTATTTTAATTCCAACAAAACAAGGCAGTATACCATGCCTGAGAAAGTAATGTAGTGAGCTAGGTGTGTAACTACTTTGTTTTCAATTATGAATTGGGCTACCTGCAAAATGAATTGATGTATCTTGTCCTTCTGGAGCTAATAGTACTTGAAAGTTTGTCTCTTTAGAATGTAAAGAGGGAATTTTTTGGCTTGAAATAGCTGGCCCTGAAAATCTGTTGACCGAATTTCATTTAATGGAAAATTGGGGTTATGTGCCCATTTTCTATGGCATGTTGCAGTGTTACTGCTGCATCCCTCTGAAAGAGTTCAGTTTTTTGACTTTTCAGAGTTAAATCTATTTTTTCCTGATGAAAAGGAGCTTTCTAATAATTATGCATATCTTGTTATAGGTTGTTGGTCTTCTTAGGTCACACCCTTCCTCATTACACAAATAAACATCACCTGATATATTTATATCCACTAAGCATTCAAGTTTACATTACATTATACATTACAGCTTGGAGGTGGAAAATATGCATAAAAATGATACGGTGAAAATACACACTTGCCTAATAATTGTGCAGTGTAGTGGCTGTGACCTTGCTACCTGAAGGCCTGGGAGAAGATATGACATACGAGATTTGGCCTTTGCTATCTTTATATGGGTGTATATAGCAGGCAAATTAAGCAAGAAAAAGAACCATCCAAGATAAACTAAAATTTGTAGTTATTCTCTTTAATAATATGTGATGAAATTTTAATATGCAATTTGGTATATTAAAGTTCCTAAAGAGTTAAAAATAGAAGTACTCTGAAAGTAAAAACTGGTTAAAGCAGTTGAATAGGATAATAATCAGAAGTAATCCCACTAAATTCAAGAGATTTGTTTACTAGTAAAAAGATACTGGACTTCAGATTCAGTTAACTTTATTTTGTATTCCAGCACTTGTTAATCTGTCTTTTGAATACACTAGAATATTTGAGTAGGTATGTGAAAAATTGCACTGTAATGGACTTTAAACAATATCCTATACAATTAACTCTTTCCCATTCCTGCAACTTTTTACTGAAAAGGAAGATAAGAATCTAAATCAGACAACCTTGTACCAAAATAAAGGTAAGAATCAAGATATTTCTTGATATTTCTTGAGGAATTGGTCTTTTAGTTAAACTGAGAGAATTATGAAGATTCCAAGGCTTTGAGACTTAATACATTTAATATAGTTTCAAGTTTAATTCGACATGATAGAGGTTTGTTTTACTTTAACAGTGCACCTGTATGTCAGACTTACTTATTTTGTAATGCAAATGTAAAAGCTGCCCTGGCAAGTGTGTAGCTTTAATTCCTCTTCTGCATTTGGTTCTTCATTAGGGGCAGTACCAAATTCAATCTCAGATGTATATTTTTCATATGTGCAAGGTACATATGTGTTTCCTTTCTGAGATGGAATGCAAAGAATGTAAAGTAACTGCAAAATGCTTTTAAATAGCTAGAAAAGGCAAGATTAGAGTAAGTGCATGTGTGTATAAGTACAGTATTTTTATGATGCTGCATGACAGAAAAATGATTGCTTGGTACAATCACATGATGACTAGTGTATAAAGAAGCTGTTTATGATCCTACCCTCTGAAAATTTACATTATCCATATATAAAGTATAATTTTAAAAAGCTGCACGTAAAACTACCGTATTTTCCTCATGAGCAGAAAGAAAGTAGAGAGATTTGAAATGTATTCTTGCAGTCTTAGCTGCTTCTCTATTTTACAGATTTCAGTAGTTCAGGGTGAACTGGCTACAGGGTGAAAAACTGGCTACAAATTAGAGCCTATAAAATGTATACTGTAAGGTTTCATAATGAGATTTGCAATCACTTTTTCATGGCTCCATAGCAAGCTCCCCACACATTTGCCACACCTAACAAGTAACCTGTTTGTTTGATGTGAAGCTAAAGTGATTGTTTTAAATTACTGGAAATCTTGCATGTCAGACTTCTCTTTCCAAAGAATGAGAATGTAGGAACTTGAAACAATTATTAGAACATAAAGTAAGCTATCATGCAGACCACCACTGGCTAGATTAAACATTGAATTAGCAGCAGTTGGTGAAAGAAATCATTGATAAAACTGTATTTTGACTTTGAGCTATATTGCTATATTGTCCCTATATGTTGTCTGACTGTATAAATGTATCTTCTCTTCTTTCATTGCAGAGACCACCAATTTCATGGACATCATCAAAGGCATGGAGCAAAACATATTGAGAGAAATCATTTTCTAGCTTTCTTGCGTATGTGAGATAACTAGAAAGAGAACGTACTAAGCACTGGGTTAATTGTTAGGGCTGCATTGCCATTCTGTGCACCAATAGTATTACTGTGTATTAATTATTTTTTCTTTTATTGTAATGTAAATCATGTTACATTGTATTATTTCAATGGGGATTCAATGCAGTAAAATTTATGTAATATAATTAAAATTATTAACATAAAAGTATTGAAACATTATAGATTTCTTATTATGTGATGATGATTCAGTCGTGTCTGATTTGGTGATTCCATGAGTCAGGTCTCTCCACATCTTCCAATTTTGCACTACTTTGAGTTTTTCCATGCTCTGGCTGATGTCAGCTTTGACAGTGTCCAGCCATCGTGTTCTTTGGTGGCCTGTTTTCCTTTTACCACTAATCTTCCCAACATAATTGCTTTCTCCAGTGAATTCACCCACAGGATGTGACCAAAATAAGTGAGAAGCATTTTTATGACTTTTCCTTCTAGTGACATGCCTGATGTTATGCGCTGTAATAGTTTCTTGTTGGTCACCTTTGCTGTCGAAGGAATAAGTCGCAGGAGGCTTCTCCAGTAGTTCTGATTAAAATGGTCATTTGGTGGTGTGTTTGCATCACACTATTATTTAAATTGACTTGGTTTTTAAGACACCAGTATATGTGAATTCAGTCAGGATTTAGTTTATTAATATTAAAGGGACTACTCTTTTTGGCTATCCTGTTGTTGATCATTATACAGTACTTATTCTGTAATTTTCCATAAATTAAGACCAATTTGATCCTCAAACAAGGAATTTGAATCGATACAGCAATATCTAATTGATTATGCCGAACAACCTCATCATGAATTCTGATTTTAGAAAGTGTAAATGACAAGGATGTACTTTCTGAAGTCTCTTGAACAAGATTAAGAAGCAAATGAAAATTAATTGACATTCTTATATACTTGTTCTTACATACAGTGTATAACTTAAAATTACTTCAGGATGGATGCAGAGATCCAGTGGTAGGCAGAGGCAACATTTTGATATAGCATATTTGGTTTAGTAAATTCCACTTGTTATTTATTCATTTATTTTTATCCCACATTTTATTTTTATAAAAAAATAACTGAAGGTGGTGAACCTACCCAATATTCCTCCATCCTCTTATTTTCCCCACAAAAACAATCCTATGAGGTGAGCTGGCCTAATAAAGAGTGACTGATCTAAAGTCACGCAAGCCTAAGAGGAGACTAAAACTCACAGTCTCCTGCTTTCTAACCTGGTGCCTTAACCACTAGATCAACTTTACTTCATTTTCCTTGAAATACATGACATTTAAACAATCCTGGAAGTTTGCTGTCAGAAGAATGTAATAGACAGCATATAAAATGTTATCATAAAAGAATATTGGATTCAACTCTCTTTCCTTGATGTTATGCAACATCCTCAGGCATAAAAAGTTGGGATAAAAATCTATTTTCACTAAAACTCTTGTGTTTATTTGATTTTTATAACCTTCAATTGGGTGAAACAGTATGTTAAAGAGCAATAATTTTTGACTCCATGTATCTCAAATGGCCTAACAGAATACATTCAAAATCCAGGACCCATGACTCCTGCAGGATTAAAATTTGGTAAAGTAGTGGCTGCTTCAGTGCCACCATGCCTTCTAATTATAGTTCCTAGAAAACTGTAAATTATGTGACACAAGGAAAGATGGGAAAGGCCCGACAGGCAAGCAACATTGGCTACTTTGTAATCAAGACTGAAATTTGAAATTTCTTAATGGCAGTGGCTGGTGAGGGAATAATGAAGGAACAACTTGGTTGCCTGCTAGCAAAGTAGAACTGGCTGGAGGGGTGACAGCTGTCAATGAGTGACCCCTCTTCCTGGAGGGAAAGGACTGTTGGGGACATGCTGGAATGGTACAGTTTTCCTTGTAGTCTGCAGGTCCCTTAGTCCCCTCTCTCCCTAGCAAAGTGGCAGGCAGTTCTGCAGGTCATTTGAGAAGGAAAAGGATGAGTTTTCACTGGGCCTCTTGAAGGTTGTGAGGGAAGGTTGTGAGGGATTGCTGGGCAGCCTAAATGCCACCACCTGCCCTCTAGACCCTTGTCCCTCCTGGCTAGTTTCAGCGGCTCGGGAGGTGACGCAGGGCTGGTTCCGGGGGATTATTAATGCTTCTTTAAGAGAGGGGTTCTTGCCGGCCGCCCTGAAAGGGGTGGTGGTGAGGCCCCTCCTTAAGAAGCCGTCCC
>JANHFJ010005753.1:171198-182367 GCA_032468195.1 Cerberus rynchops
CATATATATTTTTGTAAACTGGGACATTCTAAACTAACGCTAAGCCCCAAACAAAAGAATGGATAATAAAAGAATGGATAGTACAAAAGAATGGATAGAAAAAGTAATAGAGTTAGTAGAAACATCAAAATTATTATTTTAATTAAATAAAAGAACATCTCCAATTTTGTTTTTGCTTGGAAACCACATCTGAAATGAAAATTATCTAATTTTTATACAGAAAGCTGGTGAGTATCCTACCATTAATTTTATGATCTGAATTGTGTAGGACAAATCTGACCCAAGTACTGTATATTTATGAAGGACATACTGTACTTTCAACTGGGATATCACTCCCCAGAATAAATTGAGCATCCCAGACTAAAGATAAATTGAAAAATGCTAGGGAATTCCTGGAAGCGTGGCACTCAGATGAATCAGCCATCAATAGGCACATATAGATAAACCACATTTTATTTAATTAATAAATATATATGTCTGACCCTGTCACAATCTTGAGTGACTCTGGTGATTTATACAACATTCAAAAGAGACAATAAAAAAAGCTAAAAAGGAAGATGGCACTTCTTGGAGATCTGAATGCCTCCTTATCAGGAGTTAAAACCCAGTTTAGCAGGGATGAACATCAGGAGCAATATTAGCTAAACTATCAAGCAATAAACTATCAAGGAACTACCAAGTCAGACAAAGCAGTAGACTACACCCTAATCAAGGAACTATCAAGAAGAAAACTACACCCCCACCAATACAGAGAGTATATACAATACTGTACATAAGCAGAGAAAAACCCCCATTCTCTTCTAGCACTGAAGATGTTACCTAGGTGGGTAAATAATGTCTGCACAAGAACTCCTCAGAGGGTATACTGTTTTACTTAATATCTACTAACGTGGTATGAAAACGCTAGTACAATCTTTAGATTATACAAACTAGTCATAATCAAATAAATTATATATGTTCTATGGTAATTTCTGCTTAATAAAAGTCAGTTCACAGTGGGCAAGGATGAGCCATATTTTTGGTATACTTTGGATATTAAGCTGAAAATAAGTGGCAATAAAACTGTAAGTCACAGCCCCAAATCTACCAATCGTTTTGTAAGTAGGAGGGAAAGGATATTTCTAATGTTACTTTTTGTATAACACAGCTGATTTTGTTTCTTAGTTTAATTTTAACAGAAAGGATAAAGGATAAAGTCAACAAACAGTAGAATATCAATTATAGAAGGAGTTGGCTTAAGCCACTAGACTTCAAGAATATTTATGATATAAAGAAGAATTTGAAGTGACCTACAATACAATGATCATTAAAAATATAGAATCTTCTATAACCAAAAATGCTCAATGATTCTATCATTAGGTTGCCATCAAATTCCTTTTACTTCAAGAACAATTATATATGAAAGATTTAATTGCATATGCCAACATTCTTCACTTAAACTCCGTTATGACAGACTGAACTATATGATAATCATACAGTTTGGTCTCTGTCTATGTTTGATTAATGTTGGACATTGATACTGATACATACCATCTGAAATTCCTTGATAAAATTTAACTTTTACATATAATGTAAGAATCAGCTATAGCTTTGCTTCCTTCCCTAAGCTTAGAATTCAAAGACTTATAGTCCTACTGCATTCTTTGATGTTAAACTATAACTGGCATTTTGTAATGAAAGTGAATTTGCCTTCTTATATATGAAGAGAAGAGTCTGACAACTCTCTTTTTGGTTTGATAGTCCAAATTCAAAATCTGATAAATGTAAGTTTCTTTCTCTTCTCAGAATATTTTGGAGCTGATCGTTCATGATGAAAACCACTGCCTTTTGGATGGCCACCTATTCACTGTTCTCTTTGATGTTGCTAAACTTCAGCTTGGAGAAACAATTTGCCTCACATTTCCATTGGATCCAAAAGTAAGGGGGCAGAATTGCTTGTCAAAGGAAGGACATGATTAACAAGCAACAAAACTGTTGACATTTACTGGTGGGGGAATGGGAAGAGATGAACATAGATTTAATGGGAACTTTGAGCATCAACTCATCTCACCCTTCAAACACAACAGGCTAGGAAGGGCAGGATGACTAGTCTAAAAACCTTATTGGTGTTCAGATGTATCATGGCTAAAATTTCCAAACTCTTTACTACAAATTTTTTTTTTAATGTATATTGAAATTCACACATGTAAAACAGACATTCAGATGCAATCATTCTTCAAGAAAAAATACTTTGGAAGCGAAGTGTCATCACTGTTATTTTATCTGCAAGAGGTGACTTCAAGGAGTTTTGGTTTAAACGAATTGGAAATGACATTCAGTGAGCTGACCACAATTGTGGTTGTTCTGGATTCAGTGTGAAAACAAGTCTGCTGATTATTTGCAGGCATCCTTTTTAATATAATAATATTATTAAAGATTACAGATTTTGTAGATAATAACAACTACAATATATTTTATATATAATATTGCAAGAAGAAAAACACATACCATATCCAACAGAAGTGAGTACACCCCCCACACATTTTGTAAATATTTAAGTATATCTTTTCATTTGATCATTATTACTTAAGGGTGTACTCACTTTTGTTGCCAGCAGTTTAGACATTAATGGCTGTGTGTTGCATTATTTTGAGGGGACAGCACTGTTGTACAACTGTATACTCACTACTTTATATTGTAGCCAAGTGTCATTTCTGCAGTGTTGTCACTTGAAAAGATATACTTAAATATTTACAAAATATTTACAAAATGTGAGGGGGTGTACTCACTGCTGTTGGATACTGTATAATAGATAATGTGACTTTAATAGAAAATGTGACTTCTCCCTCATCACAACAGGAATACATTTTAAACCACTTATCAATTTATCTTTAAAAATAAAAACTTTCTTCATCCCATATCTTATCTCCTTATCATAAGCTTTAAAACCTTCTATCCTAATTAGCAAAAGTCATTAAAGGTTACCAAAAAGAACAACATATCTGTTTTAATCTTAATCCAAGCATTTTTATAATCCTTTATATTCCTTCCTTCCTTTCTATTGAGATGAGGTGGACTAGTTGCTTTCGTGGTGTGGAGACAATAACTTGGTCCTTAACACTAATAAGACAAAGGAGCTTATAGTGGATTACAGAAGGAATAGATCAGACATCCTGCCCTAGGTTATCAATGGAGACTGAGTGGAGCAAGTGGCCCATTTTAAGTTTCTGGGTGTTATCATAAAAGAGAACCTGACCTGGGGTGTTCACATTGTAGCACTGGTCAGGGCCCAGCAGAGATTATGCTAGCTGAGACTTTTCAGGAAACAACAACTGAATGAAAAACTGCTGGTGACTTTCTGTCACTGCACCATAGAGAGTATTTTAACTTACTGCACCTGTGTATAGTTTGCCAATTGCACAGTAGCAGATAGGACAGCACTCCAAAGGGTTAATATCATTGCCCAGAGGATGTCTCCTCTTTGGAAGAGCTTTTTAGCTCCCACTGCCTTAAGAAAGTTCAAAGCATTCTTAAAGATCCATCTCATCCTGGGCACCCTTTTTTAAACTATTCCAACTGGCAGATAGTACAGAACAATAAAAACAAGGACAAATAGGCTGAAAAACAGCTTCTATCCCAGAGCAGTAATTATATTGAATTCTGCTATATAGTGCAATATTAATGCAATATCTGGAGTTTTCGATTTGATTGTATAGAATATGAATGAAGTGTGTTTTTGTTTTATTTTTATAATTATAATGTACGTTGAAGATGGCATTTAATTTCGTTGTACAAGGTGCAATGACAGTAAACTAAACTAAATTAAACTTTCCATATCTCTTTCTTTATTTACAATTAATAAGCCAATCAAAATCCATTAAGTTACCAGAAAAAAACCCTCTATTAATCCTAGTTGAAAAGACTTAAAGTACAAGACAAACAGGAATGTAATAGTTCTTCATTCATTCCTAGTTAGCAAAACTCCATTCATTACAAGATATAATAATATATCTATTTTAATCTTGATCAAATAAACCAACAATTGATCAGTTGAAAGATTTGCCTCCAGAGGTTGTGGGTGCTTCAACATTGGAGGTTTTAAAGAAGAGATTGGATAACTATTTGCTTGAAATGGTATAGGGATTCCTGTTTGATCTTGGGGATGGACTAGAAGACCTCCAAAGTCCCATATTCTGTTACTTGATATTCCTTCTCTCTTATTCCCTACAGTTTTAGCTTTTAGTACCCTCAAATAGAAATAGGTTTCTTTTCATTTTTTTCTTTGTCTTTTCTCAGAAAAACCTTGAAAACTTTAGCAGATCTCTGTCTTTTCATTTTTCTTTTGCCTCTTGTCACATAATCCTTCGAAGTTTTAGCATGCTCTTTCATCCAGTATTGGAAGATTATATCACTTGCCTGGTTTATTATATGTATGACCTTTTTAATTGTTGAAGCTTCAGCCAGTTTTATTTGTACAAGCAGTATTTCATCTCCTTCTATATAATTCTTGTAACTTGTCATTTCCAAATCCACATTTAAATTAGTTTCAGTCTTATCCACTTGTTCCTCTTCCACAACATCATTTACAATCTGCTTATATATAATAGCAGATATTTTTAAAATTAATTTCTGAATCCATTGTTTCCAAATATCCTTAAATGGATCCAGTGTTAAAACATCTTGTTCTATTCTTGTCAAGTAATTGATGTGATTCTCATTTAAATGCAATCTTTAGTTCCTTCTAATTCCCTCTAGTGAACAAACATTAATATCCCAGCTTATTATATTTCTATTTTTAGAGTTAAAAAACAACAGCAATTTCCATGTGAAGGATTCATGTAATTTTATTTCACTTCTATCTGTATCTTTAGTTTATAATTTCCAAAATCAATGCTCCACTTACCCCTTTGCTGTTTATTTCAAAAATATTTTAAAGACTTAATGTTCATATTCAGAAATCATTTCACTATAGATTAAATATTATAGCACAGGGGTGTGAAACTTGATTTCATTGCGGGCTGCATCTGGGTTGTGTTGGCCCTCGGAGGGCCGGGGGGGGAGATGGGCCGGGGTGGTCATGGTAGTCATGGCTGGGATGGGTGTGGTCATGGTGGGCATTTGACACAGGCTCAAGATGCACTTTTTCCCTTCTCTTCTTTCTTTTCACAGTTCTTTACTATACGTTTTTGGCTGGCAGAGTGCTGCTGGAGGCTGAAGAGACCAAAAATGGGCCACATGGGGGCCTCCTGGGGCCCCTGTGCAGCCTCTATTTGGCCTCCCTGGCCTCCAGAAGCACGCTGCTGGCCAAAAATGGGCCACGTGAGACCTCGGGATGACTTTGTGCACATGTTCCTCCCCATGGCCCATTTTGGCTGGCAGAGGCACTGGAGGACGGTCCTTTGATATTTCCAGGCCAGTCCCCAGATTTAAGCAGTCCACCTTGAGTTTGACACCCCTGCTATAGACTATAGATACCCAGTGAATAGTGTGCAATTTACCATTCTGAGGGTTCTCGGTATTTTAGAAACAATAAAAAGTATGGTAATTCCAAAAGTGATTAAGAGATGAGGATTAGTTCAATTTAAACTTATTTTGAGGTATTATTAGTTTATGAGCTTGATTAAATCCCTCAACTCACAGCTTCACAGCACAGAAGTGTCTGCAGAAAAATAGTTCCTGCCAGCTATTCATGAGTAGCAGCTCTTCAGATTATATAAGGATGCTCTCACAACCTCTCCTTTCCCTAGAAAGATTTCTGCATCTAGTGAATCCAGTACTCTATGACCGATTCAGCTATAATGTTGTCCCTGCAGTTTAGGGATGTCTATTCACCTATGTCTATTCCTCACTGAAACTCCTTCAATATGTTGCAGACATCCCAAGATATTTACTGACAAATTTAATTCTTGGGGAAGTGATAGTAAGAATCAGACAGGACCTTGCTGCTAAAATGGGAACCATACCCACATAATGAAAAGAAGACACAAGATAGTAAAAGGAATATTAAGAGGGCCAGCAATTTATTTAACTTTACTAGATACAATTAATACTTAAATATGGAGTGTGGCAGCTATAAAAGAAAAGACATCTTATTATAAGAAGTTAATATATCATTGCATATTAAAGGAATTTATATAATTGCATTTTCTGGAGATAACTCCATATATGTCACAATGAAATAATGCAATATTTTTTCATAGATTCAAGAAAATCTGGAAGTAGAATTTACTCTGGAAAATATGTAAGTACTTCCTAGACTTTTAAGAATTTGTAACATTAAAAAAAAGCTTCCCTGCCTGCTATGGAAAATATGTATAGGGTGGCATTAGATATTGGATAGAATTTGTTTGATTTTGCATGTCTCTGCCTGATATCCTGGTAAGGAGTATGTGGTCATCTTGGCATTTATACCTTTCACTTCCCTTCAGCCTTCCTTTATTCTAGCAATATTCACCCAGGCTCTCTTTCTCAAATAATGGACCCGAATGTCCATATTCTGTTGTCATATACAGTAGACCAAGTAGTAGAAATAATAATAGTAGCTGCCTTTAAATTAGAGGGATTTTTTAAATTCTAAAACTATCAGATTAGGATTACAAAAAAACAGGTGGCTGTTATCAGATGATAACAAAAAGTGGAAGCTTTTCTATTATTCATAATCCTAGTCTATTATGCCCTGATAATATGGAAAAGTGCCAGTTGACAATTGTTGGATTAATTAGGAGTGACGTTGGTCATCATTTCAATGGGAAGATTGGTGTTTGGGCAGATGATTTGACAGGTCTTTTCCCCAGTGCTAAATTAAAACATTGTCTGTTCAGCTTTAAGACATTAGGAAATATTACCAACTTAAATTTTGCTGTCCTCTGCCAATTCCTGCTTTATCTTTAAAGCTCCTATTAAGACTTGTTGCTGCAGTGATTTGGATATGGGTAGTATATTAAGAAAATCCTCTGATTTTAGCTTTGCTGCCCTCTCCCTTTCTCATTGTCATGACCTGCCACAAAGATACCCAGCTTGATGGCTTTTATGCTACGGTCCAGTCACTGCCTCAAAACTCAACTTACTTCACAGAATTGTTGCTGTGTGGAAAATGGGAGAACAGAGCATTATGTGTGATCCATTGAGCTCCTGAAGAAAAGGTGGATTCAAAATGTATCAAGCAATGATCATGATGATCATGGTTTCATTCATTTAGGCCTGGTCCAATCTCTCAGCCTCTGTTTGAAAAGGCAGATTTTCCTCTGTTCAGCACTGCTATGTTATTGGACTTGATGGGAGTTGATGGGAGTCCTTGGACTTGATAGGAAAGGCCTTGGCTACATAAGCCTAAAGTGAAATCCAGGATAAATTTCACATATGTGCTGCTTAAGCGAGCAATTAAATTATTATGATATCTGCCTAGTTAATCTGAAGGACTGAATTAATCTAATCCTTTGCCTACAAATAAACTAAATTTCTAAGGCAATCATAATTTAGATAAATTTGTGCCTGGTAGTATTCATTCATTCATTCATTCATTCATTCATTCATTCATTCATTCATTCATTTCTATATATTAATATATTCTGTCTGCTTTCTCATGATTTGTCTTAGAGAAAATATATTTATGTAGTTGCTAGGAATCAAAAATGACCTAATGGCACATAATCAATCACTCATTATTTCAAAATGAAAATAAATTATCAAAATGATGTTCAGTTTCATCTTAGTCTTGGGTGTTTCACACTCTTGCTTAATTCTCCATTGCTCACCTACAAAGGATAAATCTATAATTAGTTTTAAAAGCTTCACATTAGAATGTGGCTAAATTTTATCCAAAGTAAATTAATGCAGAGTGTAATGTCATTAATTCATGTGACCCTGAATTAAATAAAAAGGACATTTAAATAACCAAACTCTGTTATGACATATACATTTTTATTTGTTTTTTTTTTCAGTTCAGCTCCTCCGGAGAATATTGTTACTAATGGTGTACTAGTGGTAATTTCCATTTTGCTCTCCCCCTCTTCTTTTTAAAAATTCATGTTATAGTGGGCATATGGCTATTTTAACTCTGCAGTCCCTAAATTTGACTTTATATTGTGTGTGGGTGTGTGAATAGAGTGGGTGAGTGCAATTATTTGAGGTGGATAGTATAAAGTTTCACCATAATGAGATGAGACATTAAAAAAGCCTCTATAGCCATACACAGAAATTCTTTACCTTTGTGGTATGAATAAGGAAATCTCACAGGAATCATGCCTTTAATTATAATTTCCAGCTACCTCAAAGGCTTTAGAACAAGCCATAAATTGGTCAGTAAGCCCATCATATTTAATTGAGTTTCCTCTCACATAAGCAGGCATGAGGACTGAAAGAGACATCCTAAATATATTGAGAGGCAAAGGCAAGAAGGGAGTGTACAATGATAGTACCAACTACATGTATCCACAAATGCATACACAAATGGTGTGGTAGACTGAATCATTTAAACCATTTTGGCAGCCACCCAGAAATGATTATATGCTGAGTGGGTTTATGGATTAAAACAGACAAACAAATAAACAAAAATAAGCAAACAAACAGGCCTCTCAGGCAATTTAAGGGTCTTTTGTTCAGAAAAGTTTAGCTGAACCAGGGCATCTCCACAGAGGCAATTACATCTGCTCCCAACAACAGGATGCAGAGAATAAAGCTGATCTGTAGTATTTATGTAAAGCTTTCTTAAACTTTTCCATTTTTCCACTTGAATCAATTTCAGAATTAAACATAGATGCTTCCCACATTTTCGTGCCCTCACTGTTCATGAAAAATTATGTTTAACTTCATGTATTTAAAATAGGTACATAATTCTCATGTGACTATTAATTTAGGTATTTATTTAGATATTGGCTAATTCTTTAGATACTGGCTAATTCTCAAGTGATAAAACATTCCCAGTGATGCTGTGTTTCTTTCAAAGGTATTTTGTTTTGACCACTAAGATTTTCTTCTCTTTTTGATAGTCCCGTGAAATTTCCTGCTTGGAGATAGAAGTGAATGATATGAAATGTGTTTCAAATGGTAATACTTCGAAATGTATTGTTTTATATTTATTTTTAACTTAAAAGCTTGTATATATTGTTTTAATAGTCATTGGCCAATGATGGAAAAGATGAATAATATGAATCTGATAAATGTATGTTTATCCCAGAATAAAAAAGTGTACAATACAAATGTAGTTAATTCTAATACGTATAGATCAGGGGTGTCAAACTCAAGCCCTGTGGGTCGCATCCTGCCCATGGGGTGCTTAGATCTGGCCCATGGTACTGGCCTGGAAATAGCAAAGGATTGGCCCATGGTGCCTCTGCTAGCAAAAATTGGGCATGTGGGATGCATGTGGGCTGCCCACATCCTGTTTTGGCCTAGACAGCCTCCTGCAGAATCTGCCAGTCAAAATGGGGTGTTTTTTTTTATTTTACTACCAGTAAAAAAAAAGTTGAATCAGAACTTCTAACTTCACAAGATCTTTTTTTCCCCGAGAAGTTGAAGGTCTAATTTTTTTTAAACTGGTAGTCCCATGGTCTTCTTTTGTTGCTCTGCATGCAGAACAGAGCTGGAAAGCAGGTTAGTGAGGGAATTGTGGTTGCTCTGAGGCGGGAGTGAGGATTTTGCATTATGATTGCACTGGGGTGGGATGGGAGTAAGGATTTTGCAAAAACAGGCCATGGGAGAGAGGGAGGCATCCCATTTTGGCATGCAGAAGAGAGATAATCACAAACTTTAAGTAAGAATCAGTAAAAGAGGAATGGAAAAAATCCCTATCTGTAGATCAGTGTTTCTCAATCTTGGCAAGTTTAAGATGGGCGAACTTCATGCTTCGAATTCTGGAAACTGAAGTCCATGCACCTTAAAGTTGCCAAAGTTGAGAAGCATGTGTCTACACTAGAATTTAGGATTCTCCATTCCCGTTTTATTTAGAGTTTGGTGCAATTAAATAAATAAGTTGTGGTTTCCTTAACAAATGGTGATTAAAGCGATATGAACCATTACTGGACTTTTTGTGAGAAATTGAAATAAAAGGGTTTTTTAAAATCTTTTTTATTATTTATATTTTTAACATACAAATCCTTGCGTGAACAGAGTGTTGCTGGGTGTCATTCATATTTATACAAACAAAATCATATTGAACACATTTAATACAATTGCTTTGATCAAAATTGCTTTGATCAAAATTTCATTTTATCCATATTAACACCAATCCCTATTTTCTACATATTCTTCCTTTTATTGCAAATAAAGTCTTGCTCCTTTCAATTAATTTTGCCCCTTTATAATATTCTAATAATGCCAATAATAAAAATAACATACTTTTATCCCATTGTAATCATTCTTCTATTCCTTATATAACATTATTAATCATATGCATTACCCTAAATATGTTATGAAGGTCTAATAATAAAATGCATATTCATATTGCAATCTTATTTAATTTCCAATATTACCTAATATAATTTTATATTAATCACTAATTTATAATATCCTTAATCACACACATTACATTTCATAGACTCTATAAATCTAAAAGTATTATGCATATTCATTTTAATTTACAATTTTCCTTTATTCAATCTTATTTTTTTTCTAATAATAATGCTAATAAAGGTAACATACTTTTATCACATTGTAATCATCCCTCCATTACTTATATAACATTATTAATCATATGCATCACCCTTCATTATATCATAAAAGTCGAATACTAAAGTTCATATTCATATTACAGTCTTGTTTAATTTCCAATGTTACATAATGTCATTTTTATATTAATCAACGAATTCTAATTTCCTTAATTGCACACATTGTATTTCACAAACTCTGTAAATCTAACAATATTATGCATATTAATTTTAATTTACAATTTTCCTTTATTCAATTCCTAATTATACTTTCCCCTCTGGAATCAAATTAAATATTTTATTTCACCCTTCATTCTATCTAAATTCCGTTTTATAAACTATTAATTGTGCTCCTGCTGCCTTCCCCTCCTTTTCCGCCCTCTATCCATCATCCCTTGTCCTACTTAGTGTTTCAATTATATATTTTTGGCTTGGCTTTTACGCCTAATTTCCCACATGTTTACTCTTGTTCCCTTCTCTACTCTGTCCCATTGTTTATTTCCCCTAAAATCTATTCTTATCCCTATCTCCTTTCCAATCACAAAGG
>JANHFJ010005754.1:59398-72248 GCA_032468195.1 Cerberus rynchops
CCCAAGCCATGGAGCGCTTTAAAGGTAAACACCAACACCTTGAACTGCACTCGGAAGGCCACAGGAAGCCAGTGCAGAATAGAGATGGAAGGGACCTTGGAATTCTTTCAGTCCAGGGAGATCCTATACCATTTCAGACAAGTATTGTCCAGTCTCTTCTTAAAAAGCTCCAGTGATGGAGCACCTACAACTTCTGTAGGGAAGCTGTTACACTGGTTAATTGGTCTCACTGTTAGGAAGTTTCTCCTTAGTCCCAGGTTGCTTCTCTCCTTGATTAGTTTCCATCCATTGTTTCTTGTCTTGCCTTCAGGTGCTTTGGAAAATAAGTTGACCCCCCTCTTCTTTGTGGCAGCCCCTCAGATACTAGAATACTGCTATTATGTCCTTTAATGGTTTGTGTTCTGTGCCGTTATAGATGTGCTACATGGCTTGGTTTTCCTGGAGACTCTAGAATACAGGGGATCAAAGACAATTTAAAAAAGAAAGTTAGTAAAATACAGACTTTGGTGAAGAGGAAAATTGATAAGTGACTGATACCAAGTTCCTGAAATTAGACTTAATGGTGCAAATTGGTTTCTGACATAGCAGTCCTGAATAATTTGAAATCACTGAATCATAGCAATATTTCTTTTAAAGCCTGCTTATTTCACAAATATATTCTGGAGAGTTATATTTATAAGTCTTTGGATCTGTTTTTATGTGCTTAACTTTATTAATCCATCTTGTGTTTGTTTTTATTATTTTAATTATGTAATGATCCATTTGGAAAGGGTACAAATTGGCATCTGTTCCCTTCTTCTTTTTTTGCCACCAGACAGCAGCTGTCCAGTGAATTAAGATGACTGTTTCCAACCAGCCCCGTGCTGCTAAGGTTCTCTCTTCCTGGAAATCAAGAAGAAACAATTTAGATTTTTCTTCCCTGATGGAAGGCACAGCAGTCAAATGCCTGATCACCTGCTGATCTTCTTATACTGAAATATAGAGTTGCATGGGGCTAGATGAGAAGTAGCAATGCTGGCTGCGATGATATGTGCTGCTTAGTGTGGAGTCTACATAGAGACAATTAAAAAAATATATTGTTGTCTATTTGTGATAACATTGACCTGTGTGGTAAGCAGTTTTCAAAGTGTCTTACCAAGAAGAATAGTGTCAAAATAAGCCTTGTGAAAGTATGTTTCCCTTTAGCACAGGGGTCTCCAACCTTGACCACTTTAACACTTGTGGATTTCAACTCCCAGAATTCCTCAGCCAGTTTTGCTTTAGGGTGTTGACTATAGGGTGACACTATAACATAAAGTTACTATATTATATTTTCCAGGTGATGGTGACATCTTTGAGGTCGTGCTGACAAACTGTGACATAGTCAAGTATTTGATAGATCACAGACTGGTCTGGTCAATCCTCAACCTGCATGTGCAGTCCTTTACACAGTATGCCACCAAGGACTGGCAGTATGTCATTCATCATCATCAGACTGCAGGACCCAGGTCAAGTCCAATGTTTTCAAGATTTATTTAATTAAAAAAACAACTCTGACAATTTATCACTTGTAGGAACTTGTTCTGAAAAGTGAATGCAATTTAAAAATGTTATCGCTCAGGCTGCAACCACAGTAGTCACACTGAATACCTGGGTACACCAAGATTGGTTTTGATGAAAACTACGAGACCATTTCAGCAACCCTCCAGGCCAAAACAAAACCTATGCAAGCTGGCATTTATCATCTGTCTCCAAGATACACACTACAAAGTTTTAAATATCTGCAGTCCAAAGAACAGGTGAAATGGCAAGAAATGCAGGATGACTGGTAGCTGAGAAAAGCCTGCTGAGC
Source organism: Cerberus rynchops (assembly GCA_032468195.1). Taxonomy (NCBI): domain Eukaryota; kingdom Metazoa; phylum Chordata; class Lepidosauria; order Squamata; family Homalopsidae; genus Cerberus; species Cerberus rynchops. The sequence continues at coordinate 61,230 of JANHFJ010005754.1, forward strand.
AAATGGAACGCGATGCAGACATGCATGCCACTGGGGAGTTTTTCAGCACCATAAAAGCAGTTTATGGCACTTCTAAATCAGGATGTTCCCACTTGCTGTCATCTCCTGGAGTTGAACCAGATCAACTGACCAGGAAGAACTGAGAACTACTGGGCTGAGCACTTTTCCAAACTGCTGAATAGTTGATCCTGATGTCTTACAACAGAAATCTTGACATTCCTCCACTACCAGTCTTGGGTGCTTAGATCTGCCTCCTTTACTGATGAGATCAAGAACATGATTTTACATGTGAACTCAAAGAAAGCAACAGGGGAGGATAGCATTCCTGCTGTGATCTACAAAGCCCTCAAACTCTTTACAGATATTCCAGTACACCTTGGAAGATACCTGGCTCATAGAAGAGATGCCTGAAGATTCTGTGATGCCTTCATTGTGGCTTTCTGTAAAACTAAGAGAAGCAAATCAGATTGTGGAAAGTACAGGGTATCTCACAGCTGTCCATTGCAGGCAAGATTTTTGCCTGCATTCTCCTCTACAAACTTGTCATTTCTTGGAAATGAACCTCTCAGGGACACAGTGATAGGCTAGAACAAAGTACAGCAGACATGATATTTACCATGAAACAAATCCATCAAAAGTAAATCAGACAAACAAACTTCTTGACTGTCTTTATTGACTTGACAAGGAAATTCATTGATCAAGTTGATTCAGCTACTCCATGATGGAATGACTGGACTGATCTTTTACAATGGTGATACATCAGCTGCATTTGCCATTTCCAATGGGGTGAAGCAAGGTTGTGTGTAAGCTACAATCCTGTTCAATCTTTTCTTCCCTTGCATGTTATTACATGCCCTCCAGGGTCTCTTTGACCTCACTGCTTGAACACACAGAAGTGCCTCCATACAGTCATTCAAGAAACCCTTTTTGCTGATGACTGTGCTCCTAGTGCACAAAGACAGTGGCTGACAGTTGATACTAAACAAATTATCAGACACTGCTCTATGCTTTTTGGCCTGACTATCTGCCTGAAAAAGAGCTGGTAGTTCTATTAACCTGTGCCAAATGCCAACCTCATTGGTATTTGAACCAAAAAGTAGCTGTTGATGATACCCAGTTGACAAATGTAAGAAGTTTCAGATACTTGGGAAACAAGTGATAGGTCTTTAGAAGAAGAAATTGACTCCAAAGGCCAACCAGACTGTACTAGGGTGCTCAATCAACACAATATCCATATCTCCACAAACATCTGAACATTTACAGAGATGTGGTTATCCATGCTGTCCTATATGGATATGAATCCAAGATTCTGCGTCGATGACAGATCAAACATCTTGAAAAAATTTGTTGGACGGTATGTCTCCAACCTGGAGGTTTTGGATCCCAGGGAGTCCATCAGCATTGATTCTCTGATTATCAGAGACCAGATATGATGGGAGAGATATGTCATCAGAATAGACATCCACCATGTACCACACCAGTTGCTCTCTAGTGTACTGGAGACTGGAAAGAGACATCAGGGTCATTACACATGTGCTACGAAGATGCTGTGAAAGAAAACCACTGTCACATTCAGCCAAGGGAACTAGAGGCTATGGCTGCTGACACAACTTGCTGGTGAGCCCTGTGTTATGAAGCCTCCACTGAGTTTGAATAATAACCATTAGTGGCATCAAAGAATAATATTCATAGCTATTACAATGGACTTCCAGTGCCCCTATTGTGCTATTTCTGCACTGCCAGACTGCAGAGCCATCACAGATTAACCGCACAACAGTATGTCTTCTTCAGATCTGAAGATCTCTCTCTCTCTCTCTCTCATCTATCTAATCTATCTAATCTATCCATCTTCCAAATCACTTTCATGATACATGAAGCAGTCCTTCTTAAATTATATAATTGGTTTGCTTATGAGTGTCAACGTATGTGACAATTCACCAAACTAGGTTAAAATGGTATTGGAAAGTAAATAGGGACATCTGTGTTTGCTGTCATGCATGAAGATTGTGGAATATGACATGGAATCAATTGCTTCAGGGACATGATTTGGAATCCATGGATAACTAAACATAATTTGTTTTTTCAGATTTATAAAATACAAAGATACAGATCTTTCAGCACAACTGACAGTCCAGCTGCCACATTTTGCACCAATAACAGTTTCTGGAAACATGTCAAGGGTAGCCTCTATCAAACATTTTGCAATCACCAAGGAGAGGCTGATCCTAGGTGTAAAAAAAAAACTCTTGCCAAATTTAACAGCTCCAGAAGGGTTGCAGCTGGTCTATCTGATGTATTTCTGCAAAAGTGCTTCTTGATATATAGCGCTGCCTGCAAATCCACTCACAGCTGAGTCTCAAGGAGTTCTCCCAGGTTGCACTGACTCATTCAGGAGAAAGTGGTCTGTGTTCCCAAACAGTCTTAATCCCCAAGTCCTCCAGGGGTGGACAGAGAATTGTGATATCTGTATGCCTGCAGTCATTTTACTCATCCGTCTTTGTGCATGACGATGAAACACAATGTATTCCTTATTTCTTAGGTGTGAAATAATAACCAGCTATAGGAATATCTGTTTCATTTTTAAAAATAAACAGTTTGGGTAGGCTTTTTGAATGTTCACTCCCTTTCTTCCTGTATGATCCTTCGTTGGTTGAAACTTCTTTATTATCAACTCCCTGTTCCATATGGAAAGAGAACACAAGCTGTTTAAAATATATATGGAATATTTTATCTTGATATGCAAAAAGGAGCACCTTTTAATTTAGTGCACTTCTCCTGATGCTTTTTTTAAAAAGAAAAATAGGCAGGTACTTTGAATTCTCTTTCCTGCTTGTTTAACGTAAAACATTTCATCCATAACCGATTATAGAAAGAATATATTTTCAATGATTGCATATTTTAGAATGTATTGATTTATTGACTGAATGTATGTGGTTTCCCATCTCACCAGAAGTGACTTTCGAAAGGAAGTATTATGTTCATGAAGTTCTCTTGATCTGCTTGGGCCAGCTGTGACCCAGATAAAATTCCCTTATGATTTTCTATTCTGGGTTTGACCAAAAGAAACCTCCAACCAATTGGGGGTGTTTTGGATAGGGATCTGCAAGATTCAAGCTTAATGGAGAGCAAAACTCTGCATGCCCAACAGATGGCAGCAGAGAAACACCCCAAACTCTAACATCTTGTTGCATCCAAGTGGTTGTTTTAATACCTGCAGGCCAAAACTGATAATCCTACCTTAAGATTTCCTTAAATAAGGGAATGAATGAAACAAAAAAATGGGTGCAAATCCTAATATAGTGAGTATAATTTACAAAAAAGAAGAAAAATCTATCCAACCAAAGCAAAAAAAGGCATTTTTAAATACATTTTGCGTCACCAACCCAGCTGCTCCACTGATATTTTTAGTCTAGCTTTCTAGATGAAACTAAAAAATTATTAGAACACAAGTGTTTATGGTAATCCACTCAATAAGAGTGAATGGGCACATATATAATTAATAGCACATGGACCACCTGGTAAAGTCATTTGCTGAGTTAACCACTGCTTCTCTGTTAGCTCTCCCTGCAGTCCTTGTTTTCCTGCCTTGCATATTAATTGCACCTCTCCTCCTTTTAAAATGCTCATTGTTAATTTGATATTTGAAATTCCTCAAGACTGCAGCTGTGCAATTTTCCAACAAAATATTTTTTCATTATTTATTCATATATTTATTTGAATTATGTATATGCTGCTTTTGATGATGTAAGTTCTACGAAAGAATCTTAGGAGAATTTCAGCAAGAATAAAAACAAAAACATTTGGAGAAAAACATTTGAAAAATCTACAAAAATTTAACCTCCTAGGACAGTGGGTAGCAATGGCTTTTGGAGAGTAGAGAAGTGTCTAACTAAACAGGCTTCTATGTTGGTTGTTTCTTACTTGGATTATACCTACAGTACAATAGAGTGAATGGAGCCCCAGATGGTGGTTTTCTTATTGTATTGCTATGGGGAAAAATAGGAGGGATACTGCCTAAAGTTCCCAAATAAAAGATGGGTTATAAATGCAATATATAAATAAAGCAGAAAACTATAAAGCTTTATGGTGCAATTCACTCAACATGAAATCCCACTGACTTTAGCAAAATTTATTTTCCAGTAACAGTACACCAGATTTCACTTTTATTTAACACACAGCAGAATCTTTCCACTGTTGTTAGCTTGAATCTACTACCTCAGATCTGCATGGAAATGTCCAAGAGGAGCTTTTTACTTTCATAGCTGCGAACCCAAGCATTAAAATTCATAAAGCAAAAACTGTCTTCTGGAATTATTGTTCATTAATACATGAAGCAGGATGTTCTAAGAAACAGGTGTTTAATCGTTACTCCCATCAGGACATGAACAATAAAGAGAAGCAGAGTTAGGATGAGATTTATTTCCAGTGTTTCTCAGTGTTGGACATTTTCAAATGTGTGGACTTCAACTCCCAGAAATCTCCAGCCAGCCTTGTTGGTTGGGGGAAATTCTGGGGGTTAAGTCTACACACCAAAATATGGCCAAGGTTGAGAACTGCTAATATAGATCATTCTTGTACACAATACTTTACAAGTATTTACAAGGTATGTTCTGAATTTGAAGCCACTTTATTTGCATTCTTCAATTGAAAGTCCGAGTATTCTTAGGGTTTAACATTTAACAGAAGAAATAGGCAGTGTGAAGTCAGGATGACAACACTGAGAGCTTTTCTATCTTGCAGCAGTCAAGACTGTGATGTAGTTGGTACCATTCAAAGGGGTGGTTTTTCTGGGGTTTGGGAAGGTTCTTGAATTTTCACCCTTAAATAAAGCCTTCACTTTTTAAATTATTTTGCCCAAAATAATGGAAAACTGAATTCTGATGTCATTAGCCACTGAAATGGATACATTTAGTGAAGTGGGAAGGGGAAGTTGTTGTTGAGAGCCATTTAGTTTGCTAGTCTCAAGATGTCCACATAATTAAGGATAAACAAAATGTTTTCATCTTAAGAAATTTTCTCTTGTGCAAATGTCCAGCACTTTCAGTACCAAACCAGCAAAGTATTACAAGAGCAGTTTAGCCTTGCCTGAAAAGAAACAGCATAAGAACCATAACTAACACTCACCATATTAAAAGGGGGGGGGGAGAATGGAACTGCATTAGTCCATTGCGGCATTCATATTTCTAGCAGATTAGCACCACATTGTAATCTGCTTGGAGCATTGCATTTTCTTTTTCATTTGCAGGTATTTTGGATATTTAAAATGTAAAAGGATCCATCACAGCATGACTCCTGTTGAGTTGTTTAGATAACCATTTTTTCAGCCCGTACATACAAGGATAGTAGCAACAACTTCCCTGGCAAGCTGCTGTAGTTACACGTTGAAAAAGGCTGTAGAACTTGGTTCAGGACAATATGAAACTGAATCTATATTGATTGATGGATTGATTTCCCTTGCTGGTTTTTTCTCCTTTTTGGAGCTGCATTAATGGCATAGCGAATGGGGAAAATGTTACCATTTGTTGAAAAAAAAACAGAACTGTGTGTCCTCTTTTTCTCTGTAGATTAAATTCAGAGATTTGTGCTTGTTAATTTTCTGGCTAGGAAATGTCTTGTCTTGGTTCTTATGCATACATAGACAGAATTATTTGGTTTTGGCTTAGATAAGTTGCCAATTTTTTTTTTAACTTTTGTGGTGTGAAATTGACCGTAGCATGGTTCATGTCTGCCAAGATTATATCAAAATAGCAAATTGGACAAATGCTGCAGCACTACTCCAGTTTCGCTGACTGGTAAATAAGGATGAGGTATGTGATGTCTTCTCAAGCAGCTGGTCTCCTCTAACTAACAATCATATGGAAAGGAAATTCATTCCAGTGACTGCCATGCCTAGAAGCAGCATGAAGAAGGCGTGTGAAATGGATATGACAGCCAATCTGGGCAGAAGTGTACTTGCAACATATTGCCACATCTCAGATTTGGAAATCTTGTGGTTGTCCAGTGTCCAAAAAGAACGAGCTTCTTTGTGCTGAAATACTTGATATACTGAGTAGAAAAGGTGTACTGCTCAAAGGAAGTCCTAATTTATGACTCTGTAAACACAATGGTGGCATGCCAGTTAAAATGCAGTATTACAAGCAAATTCTGCCCATAGCCAGGAGTTCAATCCTGACCAGCTCAAAGTTGATTTGTCCTTCCATCCTTTTGAGGTTGGTAAAATGAGGAAACAGATCGATGGGGGCAATGTGCAAATAATGCTTCTACATTGTAAACAACCCAGAGAGTGCTGTAAAGCGCTGTGGGGCAATATAGAAGTCTAAATGCTATTGCAATAATGAAAAATAATGCACACTTCAATATACTGTAAATAATTTCAATAATATAAATGTCTGGACTTGTAGCATAGATTTGTGCTACTAGAGGTTTTAGCCTTTATTTCTGCCCTATGGGAGTTTAAATAATCTCACAGAAGATAAACCAGATCAAAATTTATTAAAAAAAAAATAAACTGTAAAAAAAACCTTTTAAATTTAAAATATCCAAGGTACTTATATTCAGAACAAAAAGAAAACGCAACATTCCAAGCAGATTACAGTTAGGTGTTAGTCTGCTACAAACACGATTTTTTGTAGCAAAATCTTCAAAGGGATATTGCAAGGATTTCAGTTTGTAATATTATGACAATATCCTCAGGTTCATCCTGAAAAATAGATAAAGGTTGAAATTATACAGAATTAATTGGCTTGTACAGAGAATTTTTTTAAAAAAACTGTGATTTAGTATCATGGTAAAACATAAAACAATCTAAATGCCAATCCTCTCCAGAGCATGTAGAGTTTTCTGCAGGACAAATCATTTTTCTTAAACGAAAAACTCTTTGATTCCTTTTAACTATTCTTCCCTTTTTCCTGGAAATTTAGAACTTTCTGAATTCCTAGTTTAGAACTGAAAATGTTAGGGGAACCTGTGCTTTTCCCACCTTCCATTCAAAGTTTCTGAATAAGTTCTGTACCAAGATTTAAAACACCCAAACTTTTTCTATTGAGTCCCAGAGGGATGATGGCGGTGAGGACATCTGGGTAGTGTCTGGACAAAGGACATCTCTGTTTCTTGTGAATGTATATTGAGGGTTTGAGTCTGACCAGCAAACAGGTAACTTTCATTCACAATAGGCTGCCTTTAGTCTTTTCATGTTTGAAGCTTTTGGATTTGAATTCTCCTCATTTCTTACAGAGAGAAAAGTGGATTGCTGATACAAAGTCTTTTGATATGGAACTTTGCCAAGGATCTGTCTGTCTAAAAGCAACCCAAATTTCAGTATATTTAGCTTGTGCAAGCTTTTTTTTTTTTCCTTTTTAGCCTTGTTACAGGACAGATAGGTTAACCAGCTCCTGTGACACATGCCAAGGCCCTGAGTGCAGATTCTGCCTCTTTAAGTGGCAGGGTAAGAAGGGTAAAAGCTGTATTCTAATTATCCAGGAAAAGACCCAGTAGAAACCACTGCCAAGTATGGTAACCTCCTACAAATAAAGCTAGAATTAAAATGTCTATTATACTATTAGTTTTGGCTCAATGCAAAACATTTTCAAGCTTTTGGAATGCATCAAAACATGGCGAGGAACACAGAAAATTCCTTCTTCCTTATCTCTTCCACTTGTTTTGGCTATTATTGACACTGAGACATTGCACTGTTGGCGTACATCCAAATGAAATTCTGAACTGATTAGACTCTGTGCCAAAGGGTTATGCCAGAATCAACAAGTGATTATACTAAAATAGCAAAGAAAATTTACATGATTCGCTTGAGTAGCATTAGAGTTTTACTGTTATTATTGTGATCAAAAAGACATAATTTACTCTATTAAGTCTTTTAATAGTTAAAATTGTAATTTAAAAAGGGTCCTATTTGACCCCATTAAAGAGAGATTATACTAACAAGAATTTATTACTTTTCCACCATTTCAAATGGATTATATGAAGAATGAGGTTTAAAATAATCCTGAGATGTTTTCTGTGTGGACTTATACATTAAACTATATACATAATAATGTGTCCATTTTATCACAATTACACAGATAAAACAATCCAGATCTTAGGCATCATGACAGGAGAGACATATGACATTTCTGAGAGCATGCACAAACGCAAAAAAAAAAAAAAAAAAAAAACCCATCCGAAATGGGTTGTGTAATTAAACTATCTGGTTAACATTTTCATAGAGGTGTAAATCAGCATTAGGCATTTAAGCAGCAAATTATCAGTGGGTACCAAATTACTATAGGAAATAGAATGCCTCTACTTTAATTTCCTCTGGATTGTAACCTGAGCACAGTCAAAGAAAGAACTTCAGTGTGGTTCCATCATAAAACACACATCCATCCCTCTTTTTTCATATGTTTTAGCAATTGCCTGATAATCTGGCTTTTTATATAAAGAGATGCATAGCTCACCTGTGAATAGGAGGTAATTTTGATTTGTGCAACTGATTCCAGTTTTAACTTAAATCATCAAATTAAAACCCTACATTTAATTCTTACAATACATATTATTCTTCCCAACCACAAAACAGAAAGAATGCTTATCATCTGAGATCTGGTTTTCCACAGGAGAGTGACCTTCTCAGTGAGCTTTAAAAATAAACATACTTTCAACCTTGCATACATCTAGTGTGGTAACCCCTGTTTTATTCTGCTTGGTAATTCCTGTATTTTATTCTGTTTGTCACTGGAGAACAATGGTCATATACTGTGTTTCCCCAAAAATAAAATTGATGTTATATTAATTTTTGCTATAAAAGATGCACTAGGGCTTATTAACAGCTTTTTATAATCTCTCTTTTTTTAAAAAAAATCACCTCTGCCAACCTAAATAGCAAGAATCCATTAAGAAATAACAACATACAATAAAAGTTACATTAACAAACCCACTTTGAATTTTAGGCTTATATCTCATTTTCTATTTAAACAAATCCCCATCTCATTTTAAACTAAACAAAATTAGGAAACTTCCCATTGACGTCGTGGCATTATAGAAGCAGAGGCAAGTTGCTTCTCTTCTCTTCTAGTCTTCCCCTGCTCGTGGGCTCCTAAGGAAAGTGAAGCCAAGGAGGGGTGCCTGGGGAGGTCGAGGAGAGCCTGCAGAACCTCTGGGCTTAAATTCCTCCATGCCATGGCAGGACAAAGAGGCAGCCTAAGATGGCTGCCACAAAGCTGGGACAACTGGCAAACATCTAAGTGCTGTGCTGGGGAAGTGTCAGTGGACAGTGTGCAAACCTGGGTGAGAGGAAATTTGACCCCTAAAAGACCATTTGGAATTGGCAGCAAAGTGAAATTTGGAGGAAAAGAAATGGCTTGAAATGGAAGGGAAAAATTTAAAGGGGAAGACAAAAAAATCTTGTTCAAATACAGAAGATTGGATTTCAAATTGATTTAGCGATGTTTGGGAGAGACACTTTGAAGTGTTGGAATTACTTATTTACCTTAACTTTACTTTTAAAACGTGGACTTTAGAAAAACTGTTTAACATTGAATTTAAATTCAACTCAATACTGCCATCTGCTGATGGGAAGGAAAATTACATACTGTGGAAATAAAAAGAATGAATTATTGAACTGATCAAAGGAATTTAAAAATAAGAAGGATATTTTGAGATCCCTGAGGACTATAATAAAGATTGAACTGTAACAGACTGATTGACTTGGGGATACAGAGATCTGAGAGACCTGGATTGTTGGAGAAGTGACTTAATACTTGAGTCTATGACTATTGGATTATTGGACAAAAAAAAGTGTACAATAAATTGTTGTGAGATGTTTTACCAAGAAGAGATGAGTATTTGGGATGATATCTTTACTTCAAAATACAAGGGAGATGTGGACAACAGAGTGTAAAGAAATAAAAACTGAATTGAAGTCCAAAGTGGACATAATGGATAATAGGCTGCAAGAAACCACAAGGTACCAAGACATCCAGGAAGAGGGGAAGTCAACAGAAAAAACAGGACTTAATGAAGGAGTATATTCTGAATAATTATGTATGGATGATAACAATGTAATAAAAGTGTGTGCATTATCATTATTATTATTATTATTATATAAATGGTTAAATGTGATAATGATGTAATAGAAGACAGGTAACATAGAAAACAGGGATTGGCACAAAGAGGACATATTGAAATTTTGAATAATTAGATAAGATTATAATTATATAAATAAGTGTAGTATTATTGGAATTATATAAGACCATTCATTGTAAAGTGATAAATATTTTTGTATGTACCAAAATGTATGACACCCAGGACCATGCTGTTCACATATTGATCTGTTTGTTAAAAAATGAAAAATAAAAAACTTGAAAACCAATAATGTTTCATTGGCAAATCTTGACTAAAGGGCAAGGCAAGACAGTTGACTAGAATTTTAAAAATTATGCTGAAGAAGGATTACTATGTATTCTGTATTACTTTGGTTTTACACAATCCTGTTCATTTTGATTCCGAAGAAAGTTAACTGGGTTGAAAGAAGTGTGTTTTGAAGTTCCACTCTTGGACTGTAATGAACGAGCAATTTCATAGCTAAAGAAGCAAAGGGGAACAATTGAAAAGATATCCCCTGAGCATTCTTGGCTGCTATTAAATTTTACAAGGTAAAGAGCAGGGTAATTTATCATGGATTTCCCAATGTTAAATTTTGTTTTTTATGTATCAATGGAACACAAGAATTAAATTTACAAACTATATTGTATACATGGTGATTAAAAATAAAATGGATTTTTGGAATTTCTGATAGGGAATAATAGCGGGCTGGTGCACAGACAGCAACCACAGCTGTGAACTCTGGCTAGGATGCGTATTCTACCCAGCGCTATCTTCCTTAATTAAAGAGGATGAGATAAACAACGTGTGCTACGGACGGTAATTTCTTCAGAGCTAACTGAAGAAATGGAAAAGATTTTGCAGTCATTCCGGGAGCTGAGATGCTGGGAAACCTATAATTGCATTAGAGCAGAAATGGACATTAAA